>CAKAOI010045767.1:38620-210776 GCA_916701655.1 Sebastiscus albofasciatus | reverse complement strand
AATGTCCACCCTTAACACACTCAGACTGTTTTTTTTTTTTTTAAAGTATCCTGTTACAAAACGTTGTTCTGACTACACCAAGTTGAGGTGAACTGTTCTCCAGTCACAGGGACAGAGCACAGTGGGACAGTAGAAAAGAAGCATAACAGCACCTCTTCTATCGCAGGCAACTGGGAAAGTCTGGACCAAGACCCCCAACCTTAGATCATCAGTGAAGAGTTCACTGCATGTTATGGGAACTACACTGCCGTCAGCCACAAAGCTGGTGCTGCAGATGGCCCATCACATCACTGAGGGTGAGCTCTCCTCCCTTTACAACATTTATACCAGGAATTGCTTGAAGAAGACCAAGAGGATCAAAGCTTCCAATCACCTGAGCTACAGACTGTTCCTGCAGGCTTCGGGTCAGCTGGACGCCTAAAAGGCCCAGACACACCAAACCGACATCGAAGAACAAGCGGCGACGAAAACCGACTCGCCTCACATCACCTTTGTCTTGGCCGACAAGTTGCACTTGAACACACCGCAAAGATTACAGCAAACGTCAAGTTAGCGCATACGTTTTGCGCCTGCGTGACAGGAAATAACTCTCCACACCAGCAGGTAGCGGCCGTAGTCTGAAACCGGGAGACCGAGGACGGCTTATCAAGCCGTTGTTATGATAAGTACATGAAACAAAGCGGCGTTTGTCGACCATTTTCACACCACTCTCACTCACCACTTAGCTTCATTCCAAATGGCCATGTCGTTGTTAAAATATCCATGTATTGGAATGATGAGATGAGATGAAGATGAAGAGCTTTCTGTGCGCCCGCTTGACTTTACTCAGAATCAGCAAGATTTCTCTCACCAACGGGCTCCGCCTCAACATGCTGAATCGGCCGAAAAACCTCAGTCACAGGCAGACTAGAGCCGACGGTGCGGGACACACCGCAAAAAATTAGGCCAACAGACACTCGCCGACGGCCCCAAACTGGCCAATGGCCGACCAAAGGCTTGGTGTGTCATGGCCTTAACAGATGATCAGTGGACCAGCCTACGGCTAGAGCGCCTCTCAAGGACTCTCATTACAAACACATCACATACTCATATTCACCACACCAACACAATTATCTACCGCCTGACATTCAGTTCTGTTCTTTAATATCCCACTGTATTGCAACTGCACTTCAGCTCCTGAAGTTCTATGAATAATTTCCATCAATCTAATATTACAAGCTTAATATTGGTTATACAAATATCATGAAAATGAAAATTCAATGTCTAGGCTAACTAATTTAACAAGTCAAATATGTCAATTTAATCACAAAGAAATCTAATACTAATTACATTATGCTATAGGCATAAAGGGATACAGTAAGCTTTACCATTTGAGCAAAGTGTTACAGGTTCAGTTTGAAGAGTTAGATGATGAATAACTGACACAGTGGATGTGACTGCATTAACAAAATGCAAGTTATTGGATTAAAACTTAAAACTTTAAGGCTTTTCAGCTTTTAATTAGTTGTTTTTAAACATTACAACCAGACTATGAATAGCATCATCTGTTGATGTCCAGATAAGAATATGACTGTTCAGTTATAGCCTGTATTAATTCTACTCTCATGCTTTATGTAGAGATCAGAGATCCTCCCCAAGACCAGAGTGTCCCTAAGTATATCTAAAGCCGTTTAAAAAAAACACAAAAATGGAGTAAATAGAAACATCTTGAAACAAGGCCATTCAAAGTCTATCAGCCAAAGACTGAGAATACATTTGTTTTCTGTGCAGGAAAAATACATCTGTAAATGTTCATTAGATGCAGTGTAGAGCAATGAGATAATGACAGATTACACTTTCTGATCAATATTTACCACCCACAGGCTTCTGCTGTCATGTTGTTGATTCGTCTAATTTAGAATATCAAACCATACATACCAAGCCGAGATAACGAGGCTCACAAGATTGTTTCTACGTAGCTCTTCAGATGCAGGTAGACAAAAATAAAGCCATTATTATTCCTGCAATTTGATGCTTATTCTTTCCAAAAACAATGCGACCACAGCAACTTGTTTGTTGCTTGCTTGGTTCGTTTTTCAGGCATACAAAATGTACAAAAATACACTATTTTCGGGCGGCAACAACAGCAAACACGCACACGTTCAAATACTGCAAAGACAGAATAATAAGTAGACAACACTAAGAGCCTGGTGTACATCACATCACACCAGCAGTCAAAAATGTCTCCTGCCTCCTACTGCATGTCAAAATGCCACTGCAACAACACACAACTATTTTGGGAACATGTAATTAGCTTGAGCCAATTCATAATTACCCATTTAGAGAGACAGATTATGTATAAGTTTGAAATGTTTTGGGAAAGTACACATGGTAGATGGTACATGAATGGTGATTTGCCTACTGACAGCTCATCTCCACGGATGGAGTCACCGCTTCAAGAACCACATCAGTGGCCATCATGTCCTAGACTCATCACTGGGATGGATTTTCACTACGCATGATACACCTACAGTACATGCTCTCATGCTCTTTGATGACCCGGCAATGTGGTGTGCAGGGTGTCTACTGCTTGTCTTTTTGACCCTGCAGAGTTAGGCCATGGTTCAGTTGCATACTATGTGGGTTGGCTAACCTACTTCTCCGCTGTGGCGGCCTAAGTTATAAAGAAGTAGATGGGCTGCAATGACTAACCTCTAGCCGGTCAGGATCAGTGGGGTTGGGTCGATGTTCTGTCACGACAGGTCATGCATTCATTGAGCTCCACAACCTTTCCATAACCGTCACGATCTGTGTAACAGAACATGTGTCAATTTGATCATAAACATACCTATAGAGATATTGTGGTTAGTTGTTGTGTCTTTCTAGCCAAACAGCTACCGTGGTGCTAACGTAGCAGCTAGGTGGCTCACACTAACAAGCTGCAGTCGTGCTCGGCTTGTGATTGGCTTGTGGCATGAAAGTTAATTAGAACCTTTTTGGTGGCAAAAAAAACAGGATGGCAACTGCCAAAATGCCAAACTCTAGGCTTTAAAACGTCAGTCCACAAACCAATGGGTGACGTCACGATGACTACGTACACTTCTTATACACAATCTATGGATTTAATACTGTGAATACACACTAGAAGCAAACCTATGATGTGCTTTGTGTGCATGATTAATATTTGTGTGTATTGTGAAAAAAGTTATTCTCTTGTTGGTTTCTATACGATTATGTGTTGATTATGCATATACAATATTGAGGTATTACCAGAACTTCAATACATTTACATGAGTGAGTCATAATATGCAATTGACAGGCTTTATAAATGTGTGATATGCTTATGCAGTGAGCAAAGTGAGCAAAGACCTATAATTCTACATATTTAATAGAACACCTGTGGGATCCAGTAGAGCACAGAGGGTTCCATTTATATAAGTAGCAAGCAATGGGCTCAGGCGAACTCAGTCATCAAGAACACAATGTGTAATTTCTACATTTGAATTAAACCTATATGCAGCCATAAAAACAGTTTACCCCACCAAGTCTTAGCAAACAAAAGCTGGCCACAGCTGCTGTCTCTCAAGGAGGTTGCAAGGCAGGTGGCGTCTCACTACAATACATATGCATTTTAATGCAAGCTGTTCTAAGAGTACAATTTTCTCCTTTTACCTTAACTTTCTATGTAACGTTACTTTTGACAACGATGTCTTGGAGTTCAGGAAGAAACTGAGTAGTTCTCAGCTGCCTAACGTTAACCTGACATGGTGAAACAAATAACATCAGCTAAGTTAACACTGCTTAGTTAACGTTAGCTAGCGTTAGTGGGCTAAAGGCACTGTCTAGGGGCTCACAGAATAAATTAAATCTATCGACTAACTATGCTGTTATTGTGAAATATTGCTAGTGCAACCCAATGACCACAAACTAAACGTCATTCGGTCAGCATCACGGACACGTACTCTTCACATCTTTTTCCCCTTTGCTTCCTTTTTTCTTTCTTTCTTTGAGGGGAGTAAATGAAGGGATATCCCTTTAAAGCTTCCAGCCATCACAACAAAGGCAGCACAAAAGAAATTACACAGTGAACAACCCTGAACAAGACAGACATCTAAACTCAGTGGGCTTACAATTTTAAATGTTCACATTCACATTGACACACTCCCAAAAGATCAGAGGAAGAATCTTGAGTTTTACCTGTTCACTTAAACCCACAGCTCCAGAGACAGATACGTGCGTTGAGTTCTGTGAATTTGAGGGATCATGGGCAGGAATCACAATTATCTAGCATCCATGCTGCCAGGCCACAAAATTGAACTTCCTCTGACCGTCACCCCTCATTCCTTTCACAGCGGAAAGGGTCAGGAGCTCAGGCGCTTCCTACCATGCTGTGGGGCTCAAATAACACTGAGGATCCATGGGAAAAAAAGCTAACATATCATTTCCTCAACATCTGCTACCACAGCAGGTTTTTGCCTCCTGTAAGCTGGCAGGGCCTTGTGCGACTGACATGAAGTGGATTTAAACCAATAGTGCGATTATTGCTGCAGCCACACAGTGCTCGGACTTGCCAACTGTGACTATGGCGCAGAGAGGCAGGCTGCTGTTTATGATCAACCAGACGACGCTTCGATTGCTCTCCTACGTTAGGCCACCTTACCAGCTTCTAGTTCAGGCAGACAGAAAACGACCAATTTGGCACTGAGGAATAAAGAGATAAAGGCGAGCCATGAGCTACTTTTGGAGTGTTAACATTATTTTTTTCCCCTGTTTGGATGAATTTGTTTGCAGAGGAGTATACCACACTAGTCTGTTATCCATCATGCGTAATGGTCCATGGAGGTGGTCAGTCTGTGACTAATAGGTCAGCTGTGTATGAGTACAATCCCTCTAGCCATGCATAACAGGCTGTATCAGAACAAATAAGGTATACATACTCGTCTGTTCCAGTTCACCTCTTTCATTTCCCACTCATAGACTATATTGCTGAGGTAGGGAACAATTGTTCTGCTACATACCCCCCTCCTCTCTCCACTTTCCCTCTCTAATTCAGTACATCTGAGAGGCAGTCTACAGGGAGGAAGGGAATGAATAGAGAGGAGGAGACCGGGGCTATTTTCAAATGCGCACCATGGCTAATGGCTGCAGTTAAGATCCTATTATTAAGTTGTTAACATGAACCTTTCATATCTCTGTTGCCATAAATAGATTGTATAACATCTGTAAATGATCCGACACAGTAAGGAGTCCTGATAGGGATTCATATCTAAAGTTTAATGATAACTTTATTTATATAGCACCTTTAAAAACAGAGTTTACACAGTGCTTTGACAAAGCAAAGCAAAAGCAGGATACTCATATTAAAGGTACTAAAGAAGCACATGGCTAATTATTACGCAGAATGACATCATCGCACCTTCCTGCCTCCTTGCTTTGAATACCTTTGTTGGTTGGGTTTAGGTGTGAGGAGTGAGATTAGTTAGAGGCAGAGTAGGGACAATCATGTCTTCACCATGGTAGGAAGAAAATTGCAACGGGAAAGGCCGATGACATTATTTTGCATGATAATTATTAGCCATGTGCTTCTGTTCGGTATACAGTTAAGGGCTGTCAGGACATTTTTCGGACTATAGCTCGGGATATTTCTCAACCTCAACGACTACTCTCCTCATCCATTCATGGACACACAAGAGAAACAGTGACAACAAGAGGTGAGTGAGGAGATCAGAGGTCGAGCTGCCATGGGAGCCGGGATGTAGCAAGCAGGGAGCAAGTAGGAAAATAAAGTGCTTTTTCAGGGGCAGCGGGGCTGAAGATAGGACAGTGGCATGAAGTGTCTAGCACTGACGCACGCCTAGCCGCCACCAGTGTGGGGGGTGTACACACAAAAATAATAGGGGCGGCTGTTTTGACCCGGTAGGACCCCCAAACCCAATATCTCCTAGTGTCTTTCATTCGCTGTAGAAATTCAGTATGTGTCTCTTTGTCCTGCTGCATTATATGAAGGAGCATCCTGACTGGGACACTGCTCCTAAAACCTGAATGATACCCTGCTATAGGATACAACTAACACAGGAAAGCACTTTAACTATTAACACTAACACACCACCACAACCCTATAATGTTCCAGTTGGAGTATTATTGGAGTACTACAGGCTTACTATAGAAGATGCAAGAATGTATGCAATATCTTTAAAGT
The DNA here is from genome assembly GCA_916701655.1 of Sebastiscus albofasciatus. Classification (NCBI taxonomy): domain Eukaryota; kingdom Metazoa; phylum Chordata; class Actinopteri; order Perciformes; family Sebastidae; genus Sebastiscus; species Sebastiscus albofasciatus. The sequence continues at coordinate 204,598 of CAKAOI010045767.1, read as the reverse complement.
TTTTAAGTGAAATTATTGTCATACTCTTGCTTCAGTTAAACTGCACGTGTCATACCCCGTACCCCAAGACCCATTTCCACCCGTGACCCAGGCTCCTTTCCATAGGCCTTGGGTGTTCCTTCACCAGATTTCACAATGGCGGCAGCGGCGTCACAAACTTTCTCATTTTACAGCTAAACCGTGCACTACAAGATGATTCTGAAAACATTTGAGGTGAGAAATAGACATTAACGTAACATAATATTGATTCATATTTTATCAGCGCTGCCTAGTTTGACCGTTTGGGCGGAGTTCACTAGCGACTGACAGCTGCTCAGAGACGGCAGATGGAGAGCAGACCTCAGATCAGCTTTTACTGCTTGTTTTCCGGAATAAATTGCATAATTCATCGATCTTGTGCAATATCGATAAGATTAAGTTATAATATAGGGCACACAGATAGGTGGGTACTGACACTGGGTCTGTATTTCTGTTGAAAATGTATGTATGTAAATTCTATTCATATTATTCATATAACCAAGGACATTATGTGTACATTTATACTGTATATGTATGTATGTATCATAGCTCATATCTAGATATGGATTACTTTGTGCATTCTCTATATAAATTCTTTTAAATCACCAGGGAGGAACTGGTGTTGGAAATTAGCTTATACCTGTATAACATCGGATGCTGCTTCTGCAACTGGTTCTCTGTCTTTGTCCATATAAATAAACAAATGACAAACAAACAAATTAAACCAATATTTCAATGTCTGTTATGATAATCATGTTTCTTTGGGAAAAAAAATCCTATTTTGTATTCAGGGTATGAGGAACTGTCTTCCTTTGGTCACGGTTTACACTGTACATGCGAGAATTGGTGATCTCTCTAGTATTGGAAAGGCAATATTGAGTACTGCTCGCTAACATGTTTTTTTTTTTAACATAAAAACACTGTATATCCATAATGCTGTGTGAGTCCACAGTATCAGTGAAATGTGGGCGCTGAACAAGACATCACAGAAGGTCCACAAAATCAGCTGTAACTACTTTTATGCAAATATGCTATTTATTATTGCTCTGACATTTATGTGTTGAACCAGATTCCTGGAGTGAATTTCTCATGTATGTAAATGAAGTTGGGGAAGAGTGGGTTAGGTTAGAGTCTTGTATAATCCTGTCTTTGTTTGTTTTCTGCTACTTTGTTCCTTTTTCTTCTGCTTTCTAAAAAGCACTTTGTAATCTCTTTATAGAAAAATGCCCTATAGTCAATACACATGTCAAAGTGTCAGAATTAAGGGGAAAAAATGCGCAGTATCCGATCAGCATGCGGTCTTTAGCGCTGCATGCACGCTGTGATCAAGGACCGAGAGCAGAATTATTGCAGAAACACAAAAGCTGCCAAAGAAAAGAACGGACCCTCCCACAGATTTATTGGCCAACCTTACTGAAAGTGCAGCTTTCACTGTGGGGATTACAATTCTGCCCCATTTCCCCCCTTAATCCGGTCATTAGTCAAGGTTTGCGAGGACACGGAACATCCTCGACTTCGGGCCGTGTCTGCTGCATGTAAATACGACGACTTGTTGACCAACATTTTTAGAACAAAGGCTCCATTCTTTAGCAAACAGCCTTTAGAAATGAGATAGATGGGGGTACACAGCTTCAGAAAGCATTTTGCAGGTCGTTTTAGGACAGAGCAGACTCGATCCAAAACGCTTGATAATAAAACTGATTCATGAACCGTGTCAATGATGTAATTTGTTACCTGTGATTTTTAAATTATTTCCACAAGGTCAGCACGTCTGCCTCCCACACCGAACCTCCTGATATACGATCTGAGCTGGATGTAACTCCTGGTTCTTACTGTTTGCGGTGTACTCTAATATTGAACATTATAGAAGGTATAATGGTAACATTAGGTACCTAGAAAACATAATGAAACAACATTAAAGCTTTGATGATTGACATTACTGATATTTGCAGTGATGCCAGAAGAAACATTTTGAACTTTCAGATATAAACTCAACTTTTCCTGATAAGACTTTAAGGAATAGTTTGGGTGTTTTTAAGTGGGGTTGTATGAGGTACTTAGTTACTGTATTATCTACAGTAGATGGTGGTCAGCAGACACCCGAGCAGAAGCAATACAGTGTGGATGGGGACGTTAGAAAAACATATTTTAGCCACCTAAAAGAAAGGCTCACCTAGAAAAAGTCAATATCAGTTTAAGCGTACGCTATATTTAGAATATTTTTGCCGGTTAACCTTGTCGTCAGACAGCTATACAGTCTATGTTTTCAACAGGGGACTGAAGCCGTTATCTATGCTCTCGCCAAAGCCACCAGACTCCATTGAAAAAAACAGCAATTTTACCTCACAGAGCACGGGAGTTGCTGGTCTACTACTGCCTCCATCAGTTTGTTTGTGTTATTGTGTGACTTTAGTTAGTTTGGATTCACCAAAGTCACACATTAAAACAAACAAAGTAACCGATCCAGGCAGCGGTAGACCAGCAACTCCCGTGTTCTGCGAGGTAAAATTAACTTTGTTTTTCAATGGAGTCTGGTGGCTTTGACAAGAGCATATATGGATACAACGACAGAAAGGGCTGTCTGAGGGCAAGGTAAAGCGGTGAAAATATTCTAAGGCCCTGTCTACATGTATACAGATATTTTTAAAAACAGATATTTTCCTTTACGTTTTGGCGTGTGGTATATTGAGTGGTATTTTTGAAAATGCAGATTTCAAAAAACTCCGGGTGCGGATGTGTTAAACAATGATGTCATCCCATCACTTTGCGCAATTCCAATTGTTGCTTTGTGTAATCAGCATGTGCCAGAAACAACGACAAAGATTGCGGACTACCGGCTTTTTTCCGTTTTGTTAGCACTGCTCGGACTAATTGCTACTTTACATTTGAAAAAATGTTACAGTCACAGGAGGCCAATGCGGGGAACACATTAAACATGTCGAGGCCGAATGGTGATTGAATGTGCCTTTGGGAGCGATTGAAGGCGAGGTGTGGAGCACTCAGAAAGGCTATGGACATAAACCTGAATGATCTCCCTTTTGCCATTTATGCATGTAAAGAGACAGTTGATGACAGCACAGTGATGACCAGGAATCCCAGCCTCCCACGAACAATAACTGTTGTGGTGACATGTAAATATTACGGCAAGCAGTCGTTTTTGTGTTCAAGTGTGGACGGAGATATTTTATAAAACGAAGGTCGTGTGGAAAGAATTCGTTTTTCAAACGGAGGGGAAAATACGTGTGAGTTTAAGTGTAGACAGGACGTAAATATACACTTAAATGAATATTGATCTTTTTAGGTGAGCCGTTCTTTTAGGTGACTAAAATCCATTTTGCTGCCGGTCCCGTCCACAGCAGTACATTTCTTTGCTCCCATGCTGGTAACTTATGTCTGCTTCTTCAAACATGGAGCGTGCCGACCATCATCTTCTGTAGGTAATACACTGACTATGGATAAGAACCTATACAACCCCATTTCAAAACACTTAAACTATCCCTTTATGCCTGAGTCTAGACCAAGAATCTTCTACTTTAAATCCCTGTCTGGTAAACTGGAACAAAATGATCTGACCATCTAGATGTGTCACATTAATAATTGAGTTTATTGACTGGTGTTCAACCCGAGAATTAATGACCGTTAAATGAAATAGATTCTTAGTCTTGTTCTAATATTCAGTCTTTTCTAGTTTTGAGCTGATTTCCTCGGTGCAGGCTGTATAGCATGAGTATGCAGGAGCCGTTGTTTATAATGTGAATACGACTCCTGCTGTTATTGATTCTGTCCGAGAGATGAGCCCTCTGGGTTTTTCTGATGTTTATGCAGGAGAATGGTGATGCTTGCTAAGTGGAAAAGAGACAATAAATCAATAGGCAAGGTGAAGGGAGGGGAGAGCCAGGCATCTCTTAGTTCAGGACGAGTTTTCAAATTTCAGTTTTGTTTTCTTTTGATACACTTCAGGGGATGCGGCCCATTCCCAGAGCAGTTCTATCACTGCTGAGCTGGGCTTCTTCATTAGTTGAAGACTATTGTATGGAGGAAGCCTGAGGTGAATTACAATGCACTGACCATGTAGGCTATTCTTAACGATAGTCTCAACTTTGCAGAACACTTCCCCCCACTTATTCTGCATATTTAATCATTTGTACTGATTTAGACTACCAGTGTGAACAGTTAACACTAAAAACACAAAACGGAAGTGAGGAAAGCAAGCCAACGAGTAAAGTCAAGAGGACAAACACAGAAGGCTCTTCTCAATATTCATCTTCATCTCATCTGATCATTCCAATACACGGATATTTTCACAACTACATAGCCATCTGGAATGAAGCTGGTGAGTGAGAGTGGTGTGAAAATGATTGGCAAACGTCGCTTTGTTTCATGTACATATCATAACAACGGCTTGTATCTCGGTCTTCCTGTTTCCCTTTTTGAATGACGAATACAAATTACCGCCGCCACAGAACGTACGTGGTAGTCGTTCGTCGGCTGTACTCTTTGCAGAGTGAAACTTTTTGGCCAAGACAAAGGTGACGTGAGGAGACGCAACTGGTGGTCTCTCGTCACCACTAGTTCTTCGATGTCGGCTTGGTGTGTCCCCAACTTAAAAAAAAATTATATTATATTCCGTTTATATTCCATTTTGGCCAATAGATCCTCCTAAATGTTATACGCATTTTACTGCACAAATTTGTTGTTAAATCACTCGGTGCAGGTTTTTCAGATTTCATCAATAGCACAATCAACACCCCTAAAATTGCCACATAATGCTGCCTATTCTTCTGTTTGTGGGAAAGTTCAATTCACAAATATGTTACCAAATAGTAAAAAGAAGAACTCCACCGCTGAGCTTCAAGTCCTGCTGTTGGAAATCAGTAGATAAAAAAACAGACAAATTTATCAGAGGACTAGAAACAATGCACAGCTGCCTACGTAGTGTCATCAGGGCAGATTTGTATTGTGACACACATAACGAGAGAACAGCTTGACATCAAGTTGAATGTTAAAAACCGTCTTTAAAAAGCAAAGTGGTCCAACACTAAGGCTCGATGAGGCGGTCACAGGGATGTGACAGTCAAGAAGATGGACGAGAGAATATGAAGTGAGGTTACGCTGCTTGTGGAGAGGCGACCTGGATATTAACATTAGAAATTAGATGGATTGTTAGTTACATAAGTTCCTTTTCCCGACGAATCTAATCTGATTTTAACTGCCATCAAACAGTGAGCAGTAGGAAACACTGAGTCTCTGGCAATGGCCTGTAATTTGCGTAAATTAAAGGCACATATTATGGACTATAATCAAACACACGGTTATGATAGTAAAAAGTGAGACTGGTGATTATTATAATTACTAGCATCAATAACTCCTCTACAGCAGGTCATTTTGTGCTTAGAAATGTAAAAACATGATTAAGTGCGCCTTTCCTTGACCTGTTTCAAGATCAAAGTCATGTTTTGGTTGAAAATTAATAGAAGTGAAAGTGCAGATTGCTTTGAAAAGGCTTTCAGGTCGGTATGTTAAAGAGCGACTGTTGTGGGAGCGTCTGAAACATCAGAACAACCAGCCTTTCTATGCTACTGCAACCATAGAAATCAATATATACATAATACATAAATATCAATATATCATTTTCATTCTCATAGCATCCAAGTCTGTTTTCTTTCATATTTCATTCTACAGACTATTTTGTGAATGCAATGCTTCAGGCAGATCAAATGTTAGATGTCAGAGCTTTGTACCGGCACATAAAATATTTCATGCTTTCAACTGAATTACTTTGATATGAAAGATTTGAACAAAAACAAGTAAAAGTTCACTAATAAATGAAACATCACTGGTATGGTCAAATGAATGGATTGGTTCACAGAACTTGCAAATGATCACTGAAACATGACTGTTGTACCTATATTTATAAGATCATAGGTAAACAAAACTACATTCACTATTTCACCACCCTACTTTGCTGCTGCATAACTGTAGACAGCTCTAACTAGGGCTGTCAAAGTTGACAAGATAATAACACAAATTTGCTTTAACTCCACTAATTTCTTCAACGCATTACCGCCACTTCTATTGGTACCAAGCATGTCACACTAGTCTGTCGCAAAGGAGGTTAAATAACACTCCAAACTTACGCTAAATTTTGGCGAGGAAAATCTGGCATGGCCATTTTCAAAGGGGTCCCTTGACCTCTGACCTCAAGATATGTGAATGAAAATGGTTTCTATGGGTACCCACGAGTCTCCCCTTTACAGACGTGCACACTTTATGGTAATCACATGCAGTTTGGGGCAAGTCATAGTCAAGTCACACTGACAGCTGTTGTTGTCTGTTGGACTGCAGTTTGGCATGTTATGATTTGAGCATATTTCTTTATAATAAATGCAGTACCTGTGAGGGTTTCTGGACAACATTTGTCATTGTCTTGTGTTGTTAATTGATTTCCAATAATACATATATACATGCATTTGCATAAAGCAACCATATTTACCCACTCCCATGTTGATAAGAGTATTAAATACTTGACAAATCTCCCTTTAAGGTACATTTTGAATAGATAAAAAAATGTGTGAATAACTATAGACAATCATGCAATCAATTGCGATTAAATATTTCAATCGATTGACAGCCCTAATTCTAACATATTTCATAGTTTGCACACACTGATGCTGTATTGTGAACTGGAACCTTTTTCTAACTAAATTATCATTTCAAATGTTTCTTTTTAAAAATATTCTGAATATTGCTCAACATAGAAACACCTCCTGAATAGTTTAATACTATAAGTTTACAACATAGCAATCAGCTTTAATGATTTCAACTTTCTTTCCGAGACATCATCTTTCTTTTCATCACTTTGGTTTGGCAGATGGCTCTAAATACTAATGACAACCATCAGCCTTGTTTGTTGTTGTTAAGAAAAGAAGATGAATGTGTGAATCACACCTGCAAACAAAACATAGTTACTAAATTCAATCAAAATGACTCACAGTCCAAAAGTGAATGTAATGAGACTGCTGTTTTGTAACATTTTGGCAAAGCAATATTTAACTTCAACTCGCTATTAGTGATGCACCCAACAGAATTTTAAACTCGGTGAGTGGTTGTTTCTCATAGAAATGCTCTTGGGGAGTTAATTGACTTTTGTCCTTGTGTTTTTATGAACACAGGCTTGTACTTTTGGCTTTTTAAAGAAGAACCATATATCATCCAATGGAGTAGGTCATCTTTTGTACCGATGATTCAACCAGGAGAGTTTCATGTCCATCCAAGCCTTGGGAATGCAACAAATACCAGTGACCAAACATTTAGTTGTTCAGTGAATTAATTTCTTCCAGAAACCTGAACTCCATCTTTACAACAATAAAATTGGACATGAGTCAACTGAGGCCTGTAGGCTACTCCAAAGTGAGTTCAACATACCCAGGGTATATTCTCATTATCTGTCTTAACTAACCCTAACAACTCTAAATCGACCCAGGGTTTCTCAATCTGACTACGAGCGTATAAAAGGGCGGTGTTTGCAGCATATAACCAATCGCAAACATGGACAAGTCTACTGTCAGCAGAGCGGCATATTTTACAAACAAAGAGCAAACTATAACTATTGGTATTAGACAAATACCAAGAAGCACATAATCCAGACTAAAAGTCACACAGTTCCAGGAAGGACAACTGGCAGAAGAAAAAAGTTGCCGATGTGTGAATGTGTAAATTGACAGATTTATTAATTAAACAGAATACTCAAAAGTCAGACAGCTGTCTAGATGGGGCAGTGATATATAAATAGCTTTCAGAGTAGAATGGATGAACAGATTACACTTCATTATGCCCTTTGATAAGATTGTGGAGTGTATGAGTATTTCAGCCTTCTTTCAGCTGTGTCCCCGACTCTGCCGTTGTGAAACGGACTTGCGAGCAAATCAAAAAAAATTTCAAAGCGGTAAGCAGGCTCACTTTCATATGCCAGTTTCCTTCCTGCATTTGTCATTTTAAACTGTGTTGATTTTAGCCTGGATTATGATTTAAACTTCTTCATCTTTGTGTAATATTATCATACAATCTGCGCACCGAGCTGTGATTGGTCAGTAGGCGGTGCTTTTATACGAGATGAGCTCTTATCTCAAACATAATCTGCCTAGCATCAGTTACCATGGCGATCTACTTCGAGGGTTAACCCTGAAGTTAGATTTCTAACCCTAAATCCTGCTTCTTAGTAGCCTATAGGCCTTTTGGTTGCTCCTTTGTCAAACCACGGTGCTGCAAGAAAAAAACCTAAACCTAACTTAAACCTTAAACTTAACTTTTAAATCATTACAATCCTCATAGGTACAGGTACATACATGAAATTTGACCTCTGCATTTAACCCATTCTAAGCATTTAGGAGCAGCGAGCTGCTCTGGGGAGAAACTTGGGGTTCAGTGTCTTGCTCAAGGACACTTTGCCCCACAATCGCCCCCCAAAAAATCCCCTCTTTCCCCCTGTAGACCACTATTGAAATAATAATAATGAAATAGATGGAAATTAAATTTGCAGCAAGATCAACTCGTTGAAACACAATCAGCACAGACAAATCAAACATGTGATTACTTTGAAGTACTTCACTGCATTTAATTTCTTAGCTTACAGTCGCGGCAGAAGCTTCCACAGCGGTGCAGCGATTCCTCTTCCTCCCAGCACACCGGCTGGTCTCTATGTCATCACAGCGGATCTCACCGGCCTCGTCGTCGCTACAAAGGTTTACTGTGGAGGACAATTAAGGAAGCTGGAAATCTATTTGTACCATCTTTAAAATGTGGTGGGCCGAGTGCGTTGGCAGATCCAGCCGATAGCGCAGACAGATGGAGAAAGGGCAGGAGTGCTGCCGCCTCCTCTGGTTGCCATGGTGAGGTGAGTGCGTGCGGAGAGGCAGCCATTGTAAGAAAAGTAAAAAGGAGACTGAATTATCATTCAGCAGGTGGCCCTGATGCTGTGTCACCACCACCAGGTAATGAATGGTGTTGGCCTTCCTGCACACACAGGGAGGGCAATAATCTCCCATCAGCCACCTTCCTCGGCGCAGCGAGTGAAAGACCTCACACTGTTGATAGACTTGTCAGGTCAGTGGCCATGTGAACCACCGAAATATAACAACCCTGCCAGTGTGATCACGGGTTGAACGGCGCGATCTGCTGAGAAACGGGACACAACGTGGAAATAAGCCCCCTTTATTCAATATCGATTTACATTTTATATAAAAATTACTTACATTTAATACATTTCTTCAAAATACAAGCAGCCAAACAACATACAAATCAAATACAAAATTATAAAATTTCTTATATTTATCATCTTCCATTTTTCCGAAGTAACAGATGTGTTTATAATAACTCTATAATAACCTTTTTGTAGCTGTGGTAAATCTCTTCCTTGTCTTTAATCCATCTGTTGATATATGAGACCTAGAAAAATATGGTATTCAGTTATCTGTCTTCTCAGCGTACAGTACAGGATCTGATCGGAGAACATTCAAGGTGGGCTTCAATCTCTTTCACCAAAAGATAAGTTCATGTGGTATATTACTGTAGAAACGGGGGTTGGAAATCCACGGAAATGGAAAAAGACAAAAGACCTATGGAGTTACATATTGAGTGAGAAAAAGATCATGTTGATAGTGAAATCCAGTCAGTAGATCCGTCAGGAGGGGGGAAAAAAAACAAAGAAAAAAACTCAAAAAAAGCTTCACTGCTCAGTTGTGAGGCTTCGTGGTCCAATATGACATGTAAAAAATAATTATCCTTATAATCATTAACTCCTCTCTACCATACTTACATTTGTTCAGAAAAATTGAGCCAACCTTCCTTCGTTACCTTCACAAAAACGACACCCTGTCCGTATTCCACTTGAACTAGAAACAGGTATGGGAACAAATTTCAGCACTGCATTTTAAGGTTTAAACTGTGCACGAGTGTGGCTTATGGTGTTAATAAAGTTTTTGCAAATCAGCAGCTTTACTTCAGTGTCATACGGTATACAGTATAGCGCTGTATAACTTATGTTTGACAAACATTAGAACAGTAAATGGAAAATAAATCTCTTCAGCACACCAACAAGGACATTATGCTGATGCTAAACCAGTAAAACCTAAGAGCCTCGTAGGAAATAGAAAAAGAATCTTGTTTCCTCCTTCATATTATACATTGTACACTGTGGTAAAAAAGAAGTACAAAGTGTAAAGTTAGGCTATGCGGCGGTTTCATGAATTGTCCCCTCTAGTTTCTTTGGGAGTAGCTCTCTCCTCTCGTCAATACTGATGACGGGCTTCCGGCAGTTTTGCCCGTCTATATAGATCTTTGCATACACCGGGTTGGAGTAGTTCATGGGCTGTAAAGGAGAAAGGAAAGAATATATTTATTCATATAAATGACTTTCGAACAGTGGCAGTCTTAAAGCTGCATTAATAGTTTGTTGTTGTTGTTGTTTTGGAACAAGCTGAGAACATCTGACAGACCATCTTGTTGTCAAAATATTAAACATTTTAATAAAAGGCAGCAGATACGGAGTAGGATCATCATTCATTTGGAGTTGTGATTTGTACACCTGATAAATCTAAGTCTTATATTTACTGTAATATTCATTCATTATAGTAACCTTAAACTGAAACTAAAATAAAAATAAGCAGTGGGAAATATTTTTAGTAAACTGAACGTAAATAAAAACTATATTCTTTAAGAAAAACTAAACTGAAATGATATTGCCCAGGAGAAAAAAACTAATGAAAATAAAATAAAACAGTTTTAGTTTAGTTTTTTAACTATAATATATCACTACCAAAAAAGGAGACAGCATGAATTTCCGTCAACTCTCGTGACATTGAACCACAGAAATTGACCAGACTTGACATTCCAAGAGACAGCGCAATGCCACAATAGCGTCACTATAGTAGTATGTACATAATATGATTAGAGATTAAACATCATGGCCGTTCCTACACTGTTCTCTAACCATGTATTTTGTATGTATATAGCTACATACTTTAGAGACATTATAGCTGTCCTAACAAAAACAAACTAAACTAAATATAGAAAAATTAAACCTTTCTGAAAAAATTTAAACTAAACTAAAACTGGAAAACACACTCTGAAAACTAACTAAAACTAAAATGAAAATTCAAAACAATTGTAACCTTGATTCACTTTTTTAGCTCTGTTTTGGTCCCCACCATCTCATGAGAAAAACATCCTGGCTCTTTAGCTGCTAAATACCTTACAGTTTACCAGAGCTGCCTGCTACGTCTGCAGACAAGGTTGATACTGTAAGAGCTGACTTTGTTGGCCAGTTTGCAAAAACAAAACTGAAACAATTAGCTAAAAGAGACTAAAAAAACTCTGTAGAGCTGAGCTGAACTGCAGAGTGCAAGCAACCTGCTCAGGGCCATTTGAGCTAATGTTAATATAAGAAAAATACTGATTAGTGCAGCTTTAAAAGTCCACTGTGATTATCAAGGTCTGAAGCAGTACAAAGAAAAGCACAAGACAAGACAAGACTCATGCATACATTAGTAGCAACAGTACAGTAACAGACAGTAACATGCAGGATGAAGCCAATTCAAACATAAATCCATGCAAGTCCACTGTCTACATTCTAACATATAGGGGAGTAGTAGCTTTACAAACGTATTTGACATAAGGAATATATTTAAGTGCTGATCTCACAAAATGATGGAGGAAACAGCTTTGGATGACTGTGGATGTTACCATGACTCACTTTGGCCTGATTGACATTTGGTAGGGGTAATAGCCATATCGACTTGTTTAAAATGTTTGCCAGGTAACTGCACAGTGCACACTGCTTGCCTACAATGAGGGTGAATTTGTTTTCTGGAGGTCAAACACAAAGTGAAGTTTGGAAAATTCACCTGTCCAGGGATTACCTCCTTGGGCACAGAATTCATGCCCAAGGTGTGAGGGTCACTGGATTTAACACACCAGCCCTGCAACACAACAGTCAGGCACCACCTCTGTTTACAGCGCAAGGTTAAAATAACACTAACACAGCTGACACCAAACAGTCTGACGCATATAACAATGCATGGCTGTCTTCTTTTTTTTTTTTTTTTTTTTAAATCTATCAGTCCAGTTGTGGGTTATTTGACTTTTGTTTAACTCAAAATGAAACTGCACTGAATCAAAGCTGCAGAGATTTGTCGGGAGCGTAGTGGAATACAGAAGCTAGTTTAGATTCAAGCCAGCGTGCCTCCGTTGAAAATACAGCCAGATTGGACTGTGAACAGCAGATGTCAAAGTTGGCAGCTCAAGAAGCAATAGCATTAGGCTTGAAGCTCTAGCAGGTGAGCTAGATAACAACATCAGTGAAGGTGTTATGATTCATTTGATATGCCGAGTGTTAGTGTGGGGGTTGAGGGCCATGAACAGAATAAATCACCAGCCAGATGAAAAGTCCTCTTGGTTCGCGGCACCTGTACATTCCTGCACACTACTGTAGAGGTAATCCCATTGATCCCAACACTAGATATCACATTATCACAGTTATTGGAGCAATTAAACTCAGTTTTTCAGGTTACACAAAGTCTGTTTATACACCCATGTACATGCATTCTTGGATGCAGATGTAATGAGTTGAAGCACAAGCAACTACGCAGGTTGTCACTATAGTTTCCTGACTAGAGATGCTGCTGCAGCAGTAGTGACGCTCCTGCAACAAGTTTAATAATTTGCATGTGTGATAAGGATTGGCGTCAATCAAGGCCAATCAAATCAGCTCCTCTCCTCTCTCTTTTTGAAGCGCTGCACTATTTATGAAGGATGTGTAAGAGGACATGATTGCATATGGCTACTCAAGTCCAAAAAAATTAATATACAGCACTTAAAATGCATACCCCGCTAAATGAAATAAGGTGGCTGAGAGTAGTGGAATTTTTTGTCACGACGAGTTCTGAGCATACTGACGGATTCACACAATAACTACATTTAGATCCAATTAAAGCTAGGGTCAGTAGTGTTCTTCAAAACATTTTTTTGTTATATTTATTGAAATTCTCATTACATCCCAACGGCATTCAATAAAACAAACTTTCTCCCTGGATTTAGGGATTTTGGAGCTAGTGCTGCTAGCTACGTTCATTGGAAAAAAGCTGACAAAAAAACATTCAATTTGCTTTTCAGGCAGATGTAAAGCTTTAGTTTGCTGCTGGCATTGTGGTTAGTTTAATATTGAGCTCAAAATAAAGCCAACCTTGTGAGGGTCCAGCGTGAAGTTGGGTCGCAGCAGGCTGCCTGCATCAGCGTGGTTGTCGTGGTCCACTTCATACATGTTGTATGAAGGGTTGCCAATCTCCACGTTGATCCCTCCGTTTGTCATGGGCTGCCTCTGGACGCGTTTCCCCCTGGGGCGTGAGGAGCCAGGAAATCATTAACATGATACACAACATGCAGGTCAATATGCTGTACAGCTTCGCCTGGCTCCTCGCAACAAATCCCATCATACTACTTGGCAAACGTGGGAGTACATAACTTTGTTGGGCGCAACTAAAAGCTGAATTATACTCAGAAGGCTAAGTGAGGTCAGGGGTTCTGCTGAACATGTTGAAACAAACAACAAACTCTTCATTTTATAAAGCAAAAGATGTCCATTCATCCTCAAAGCTGTGTAGTGTTGGATCTCATCATCTGTTGCTGCTTAGAAGACTCTTTTCTTTTATATATGTTACATTTCTTTATTTATTTACTTACCTTTGCTTCCGCCTGCAGATGTAAACACCTGCTACCACCATCACAATCAAGATTACCAGCAGGACCAGAGGCACAATGATAGCTATGCTCCCTGAGAGACAGACAGAGGAGAGATGGCGTGGAGAGATGAGTAACCATTCAAAGGAGCAGAGATGGGCTCAGATAGTGACACATTGTGTGTAACCATGCCTGACTGTGTCTTCGAAAAAAAAGGCCACCTTCTTTTCCTTGGGCTTGGTTGACTGCACACTTCACTCTGTTTATAGAACAGATATCTAATACATATAACTACAGTATACAATTTGGCTGCCCCTTCTAAGTCTATTAGTCGACTAATCGGTCGTTTTGGTCTTAACTGAAGATTTCTTTAGTCGTTTTTTATGCTTTTTTCTTGTCTATCTCTGGTAAACACAAGATTTAAAGTGGTGCTTTTGTGTGATTCTTTGTGGAGAAACTCTTCTGTTAATCTGTCGATCAAATCAACTAATCGATTAGTTGACAAAATCGTGAGTCATCCAAGAATTTCTTTGGTTGAGGACAGCCCTACTATACAGTATTATGTAAATACATAGATTCTATAAAGACATGCATCATTTTGAACACCTGCAAAGATCTTAGTAAGAAAATTAGGACGAGTATAATTCCCAAAGATAACATGATATAGAGCTTTTTTCTTAAGAGATTTCAATGTATTATTTAAAACTAATTTGCGGACAGAAAAAATAGAATTTTTAGTTTGTAGGATCTGGCAGTATCTAGCGGTATATATGCATATATGTGAATGGCCCGTTGTTGTAAGAGTAGCAAGGGTCATTTGGAGCAGAGCCAGTGTGTAGAATGTGTGTGTACGTGGGAAGTGAGTGGTGAAGCAAGAGAGAGAGAGCAGCGGCAGCGAGTGATGTTATCGACTCAGGCCCAAGCAGGAAAACTTAACAGTGTTTGGTTCTGGGCTACTGTTGAAACATGGCGAGATTATAAACGGCTCATTCTAAGGTAACGACAACACAATGACTCTTATTATCCGCTGATTATACACTAATGAAAACACACTTATTAATATTATATTCCATTTCTGCCAATAGATCCCCCTAAATGTTACATACTGGTCCTTTAACATTTTATTAAGTTAATTACTTTTTTGGTGCTCCTGCTGAAAAAAAATAGATAGTAGCCAAAATAGATATTTAAGAGCAAAGGGGTGATGCTATCTATCATACAACGGTGGTTAGAGTGGCAATACTGTATGTTGTCAAGATATTGTTGAAACAAAGAAAGCGCCTGGGAGTGCTTTTTTGATTGAAATGCTGGGATGCCAGGGAAAAAAAAGCGCTATATGGACACAGGCCTTTATACAGAAACATGTACCAATTGTATTCTACGGTTGTTGAAAGAACACAAACCGACTTTTTCATACAAACTGCAATGATGTGTGTGGAAAACCCAAAGCAAAACATAACCGAACTGTGATGGGCTGACAACAGCAGCTCCTCTAATTCAAACGAGGTAAACCTGCTGAGTGAAGGCTTTTCTGTTCAAATACTGCAAACTGGCGAGGTTGGATCGAGTTCAGCAAATCTTTAGTTAGGGTGCCAATCAGGACCAAGTCCAATTGTGTGGCACTGGTTAGGGTAAGTATAAACCAGCCTGTAAATGTGTGTGCATGTACAAGCAATCATTCGACTGAATAAGGGCACTGTAGAAATGATATTTACATTTATTCATACAGGAAATTGTTATGTAAAAAGACTCCCCAACACTCACCTCCTCTGGTGTTGTCTGATCGGCTGCTTTTAGGGGCGGGTCTCTCACACTGTGTTCCTGCCCAATTGGCTGAACATCTGAAGGAGGTCAAAAAAGAGTAAAAATAAACTTCCATTACAAGAAGCTTCATAGGAGATAAAACTGCTGAGAAAACACCTTCACACAATGAACAGCGTTATGATGTGACCGTGGCTTACATATACAACACATTATGATTTCAGTCTTGCTATGAAGTGCTTTGATCCAACACAAACAGAACACCACCTGGAGAGAGAGCACTATGTATATACAGTGCATGTTGTGTCCATAAACAGTGTGTGTGTGAATTTACATGTTGAATATTCAATGTGGTAAATATCAAAGGATGACAGCGGGACAACAAGTCGTCATCTCATTTGTGTTCCAATGGGATCCGATGGGCGTGATGTATGACCCTTGTTAGAGGAGGTGATATCTAATTTCACACAACTGACGCAGATGGGTCTGTAAAGCATGAGTGATCTGGTGGGTGATGGCAGAATGAAATTACTCTAAATTACATGCACTCTAAGAATCAGAACATCAGGCTATCAAATATAAGAATGCAGCCCCATACGTACGGGAAATGAATCACGCCCGCGTCGAACGAAATGTCACAGCGACATGAATTTTAATGGGATATTGGGAGCAACGGGGAGTTTGATCTCCCACGGGAAGCGTTAAACCATGAAAAGACTAATTCCTCAAGAAGTGAAGAAATTCTCTTAACCTGTGTTGGAGGCATTAAAGATGAACATCGATTACTGATGAGCCTATAGTAAGTTACACGTGATGACTGGTCAATAACGAACATATTCAACTTGCCATCATGCAAAGGTTGCAAATGCACAGACTGATGCCCACATCACAGAGACAGTGTCAAGGTTTAGTCCCCCTCCCCCCCCGGTTTCTTTGTGTGCTGGGTGACGACTGCATGAGATGGGTGGCAGTGAGGGGCCGCAAAGGTACAGAGTCATGAAGCAACTGATAATGTAATAAGTGCCACATCAGCTAATACCTGCTCAGGATGTAATACAATTAGGAAAAAATGAGCTCTAAGTAAAGATGTTAGTTTAATTTGAATAAAAAATAAGATGTCTTAATCTACTGTGCCTAACTGGTACTATTACTACTAAAAATACAACCCTGTCTCCTACAAAATCATGTTCCCATACAACTAAACTGCATTCTCAATTATGTTTAGAGGGAAACGTATTTTCTCCCGGATTAGGGTCGCAGTTTTAAACACGTTGTTAACGTTGTAAATTGAAACTGAACAAAAAAAAACGCTACAAAACTATGTAGTTGGATTTAGGAAACAAAACTACTTGGTTAGGTCTAGTAAAAAAAAAAAAAAAACATCATGGTTTGGCTTGAAAACAGTGATCTCCTGGGGGAAAAGTCCGGTGTTTGTAATAGACTTTCTTGCTAATTATTATACGGCTTTGTTGAATATTCGATTCTGATTGGTCAATCACGGCTTTCTACGGTCTGTTATTTCTGTATAACAGACCGTTGCTATGGGCGCAGCTGTGATGTCGGACTCTGGCGGACCATTTTGGTGTAAAATTATTGACATCTCAAGTAAATAGCTGTGTAATAAGCGGGATAATACAGCTAGCGGGTCATTGTTGTGAAAGAAACCTCTTCAGGGAGATGAGAGACCCCTCAGCTTCGCGTCGGCTTCGCCCTGCCGGCTAAACGTCAGTAAATAAAGTCATCTTAAGGTAGTAAGTCCTTTTCTTTAAAGTCAATATTGTTACAACGGACAAAATGAGCAAGTGAGAAAACATTTTCTCACCTGTTCAAAATGTAAAGCTGTGAGCGTTGCTGGTAAAATGGCGAGTAAAAAGCTCACAGAGCAAACACAGTGTTTGACAACAACTTTACAAGCTCACTAATTACAGTTAGTCAGCTAATCTGTGGTCCTCGGAGCGAGGGCAGTGTGACAAAACACATTTCAATCAAAACATGAAGTCACACAGTAATTATGTACTAAAGACACACTACAGTCACATCCAAATGGCTGAAAAGTATTTAAATAAAGACAAAGAGCTGTACAAATAGAATTAAATGTGATCCTAATCTAGTGAATGCCATCACACTGTCCTCCAGTTTACTATTTTTAACCTATTTTTGGTTACTTTTTTTGACAATAATTACACTTATTACATGATAAGTTGCTGCAAGGCGGCGCTGTGACAAGGAGCCCGTATACTGGACTGAGGCTGAAATGGAGCCAGATGGAGTTGGGGTGGGGGTGTGGACAGAAGGGGTGAGTGGGCTCTGAATACAGCTGGAGAGGTGAGAAGGACCTACTTGCAGCGTGGTTTGTTAAGAGCTGTTAATGTGCACATCCCCTCATTCTGACAGAAGTAATCGCAGGGGTTGGCCAGCTCATCACAACGTTGGTTCTTGAACCCTGACGTGCAGCTGCAAAACATTGTGTTGGGAGTGATAAAAGGGCCCAGAGAATGTATATTGTTGAACTGTTTGCTGCTTGATGAATGGAGACTGTCACTGTAATCCCTTTCAGCAGCTTCACTCATAAAATGGGAGTAAGTCAATGTTGTGTCTGCATCAAGCAAATTAGCAAAAATATATAATAGAAACACAAATCAATTTCACTGCTCACCAAGTGAGGGGAACATCTGCAAGAAAAGAAGTTATTAACAGTTGTCACACCTCTGAGATGTGTGTATTCTTGAGAAATAAGGTATGTGGTTGTAATTTGAAGACTAATAACCAAGATTTTTAGTTAATTGATTAACAAAAAATAAAACAATGCACAAACAAAGTGTTATTTTCACTTAATTCCAGCTTATGATGGTAAAAATATTCAAAATATTTATAAGATGATTTAAAAATACAATCATATGTAGAAGATATACTGTATTGTGAATATCACATCAAATACCAAATACAATCATACTGTAATGTCAACAGTCTTATACCACCTTATATTTAAAGTATTCCATAAACACAATCACAAGCTTTTGAAATAAATAAAATATGTGTTCATATAGAGAGCCGAAATGAGACGGGAACTTCCGGGTCCTCTTTCAGAAGTAAGAAAAGCTTATTCAAAATCACATTTGTAACAATGCTAAATGACAAATAAAACAGAGCCTTTCCAAACAGTATTTCCTGTGGCTTGCTTCATATGTTTAGATATGGACTGCAGCCTTTTGAAAATCAGCGTTTATCTAATGTTTCAGTTTTTTTTGTCTTGGAATAAAGCAAGTAAACCACAGGAAAACTGTTTTTTTTTTTTCTCAGAAAGACCAATGAAAGAAAGGTTGAATGAGAGATTGCACTGAGTAAAGGCCCTGACACACCAAGCCTACAGTCGGGTTTCAGACAGTTTGGTCGGTGAGCGTTTGTCGGCCTAGTTTTTATGGTGTGTCCCGCAACGTCGGCTCTAGTCTGCCCGTGACGGAGGCCGCCGGTGAGAGAAATCACTAATTGGCTGTTCAGCTTAAAACGAATCAGTGCACGAGAAGAGAAACGGTCGTGAGGAAAGCAAGCAAACGAGAAGACACAGAAGGTTCTTCTCATCTTCATCCCATCTGATCATTCCAATACACAGATATTTTCATGATGACATGGCCGTCTGGAATGAAGCTAAGTGGTGTGAAAATGGTCGACAAACAGCGCTTTCTTTCATGTACGTATCATAACAACGGCTTGTATTTCCGCCGTCCTCGGTCTTCTGGTTTCCCTTTTTGGAATGACAAATACAGACTACCGCCACCTGCTGGCGTGGAGAGTTATTCTATCTCACGCAGGCACAGGACGTACGCTATAGTTGGTCGTTGGCTGTAGTCTTTTCGGCGTGTTCGAGTGCAACTTTTTGGCCAAGACAAAGGCGACGTGAGGCGACTCAACAGGCGGCCTTTGTCGCTGCTCGTTCTGTGATGTCGGTTTGGTGTGTCTGGGCCTCAACAGAAGCTGGTCGAGGTGAGGAGGTTCACCCGGAAATCATGACTTCGGCTCTCTATAATCATTTTTGCAGTTTGAAAACCAATATTGAAAATTGTTGCGACTTGTTATTCAACTCTGTGTAAAGGTATCAGTATCAGTGAGACAGTGAGCAAAATCCTTCGTGTCTGGATAACTCTGTCTAAACTAAACTCTAACAATAAAACCAAAATATGTAATTTAATTTGAGAAGAATATGGGACCTGTTCTAACTGAGGTCCATTGGATCCTATCCCTGCAAAGACATCCTTAAAAAGTTCTATCATCGTCAGTCTGGAAAGAATATTATTCAGTAATAGAGTGACTGAAAAAATCAAAGTGACATAAAAACACTGAGTCACGTCATGAACATCTTTTCATCTGAAAGAAAGTCCTGATATTGTGCACACATAGTACAAAGCCAGCTTCTCAGCAACAACACATCAGAGGTAAATTATACTCCAGATGAAAACACTGTTGTGGTTTATTACTAAGTTTATTGATCTAACTGGCCGACACAATTGCTGAAGTAAGTGAGATTTTCAACACTGTAGGTAAAAAAAAAGAGCTATTGTATAGCTGAAATGCTTTTCAAGAAGAATACTTAAATATTTCTCAGTGAATCACAGTGAGGGCTTGGATGTTTACCATAGCTCTCTTGACTCATGCGTTTTGAAAATCTCTTTCAGCGTTTAATGCAAGAATTATCTTTGCAATTGAAGCACTTCTGTCCTGCAAGGTTTTCACTTTGGGGAGGCTTGATGAAATATGCATTCACTCAGAGTATTAAGGGCAAACATTATGATTTCTTGACACAGACATATCCATCATCTCACATAATCTCTGTTCTGTGCAGCAAATAATAAACCATATTATCAAGATCTATTAACCTCATCGAATAAGATGGGATCATTTGCATAGAAATTGATTCTATCCCCTGGAATTTGTGAGTGATGACCGCGAATTTCAATTTAACTACAGTGGACAATGGGCAGTTAAAAAAAAAATAGAGAGTTTGGCTTTTGAAATGGATTTCCAATTTCCTCCTTGGGGAGATTTTTAACTCAGCACGCTGCATGTGATTATAGTTGAGGTGGTATTAATCTATGGGCAGCGCTTTGAGTAGTCTTTCACAATAATTCCTTCGTGTCTGCCAGTCAAGCTTTTGTCTGCTACAAGTTTTTGCCGTTGGATTTCATGGCATGTTCTACCACTGACACATACCTCAGCTTCTTTTTTTTTTAGATCTTCTAAAACCTACTACTGAAGGGAGTCAGAGAGGCCTGACATCAGCTCTTAACTGCAAGGAGGAACAGTGAGATATGTGCAGAATGGCAAGCTTTGAAGGGGCTTTGAAACCATTTTTTATCTGCCTAAAAACCTTAAGCCACAGTGAGGTGTCACACAGCATAAGATGGTGTACTGGCACTCAACCCCCCGCTGTGTCATGGCCTCCACATAGTGACATCAAACCTTCCCTCAACTTAAGGATTTCTTTCCAGAGGAAGACATCTATCTTGTACTCCGAGCAGGGAAATGGGACCCCTTGGTGATTTTCAGTGTTGCTTCTAAGGCCAGGCTTTCTGGGGCACGGAGCCAGCATTTGAATGGAAACAGTGAGAGTGTGAATAATAGTGGAGCACATTCATTTTTTTCCCCCCACTTTCCTTCACCCATTAAGCAGTGACTTACTGACAGAAAGGCAGGTTGGTGTCGGGGTCCAGGTGACAGGTGCCTCCATTGTAGCAATATCCGTCACACAGCTGACAGCTCGGTGCTATTCTGCCATTTGTGCAACTGGAGGGTGAAGAAATAATGGATGCTAGCGACAAGCAGAAAACTACACTTTTACAAAAAGAAAATGAGTCAGTGGTGGTTTTGTCACATATGCATAATTCATATAAAGCGGGCGAGTTCACATGTCTTCTAATTCATTGGCATTACCAGAACCTAAATGGCTGTAGGGTGTGAGACCCAATGCATTTTTTCAGATTTAATCAAATCGTTTCATTCAGCCTGCAGCCTGCGGAAACAGCAACTAAGACCTGAGGATACACTGCACAACTAATGTTTTTCCATAAGAAGAGGACTATAAAGTAGGGCAGTCAAAGTTAACGCGATAGTAACTCAAATTTGTTTGAACGCGACTAATTTCTTTAACGCAACTTGCGATTTTTTGGTGAAGAATTTTCGAAGGGGGTCTCTTGACCTCTGACCTCAAGATATGTGAATGAAAATGGGTTCTATGGGTACCCACGAGTCTCCCCTTTACAGACATGGCCACTTTATGATAATCGCATGCAGTTTTGAGCTTGTCATAGTCAAGTCAGCACACTGACACACTGACAGCTGTTGTTGCCTGTTAGGCTTGAGTTTGCCATGTTATGATTTGAGCATATTTTTTATGCTAAATGCAGTACCTGTGAGGGTTTCTGGACAATATCTGTCATTGTTTTATGTTGTTAATTCATTTTGAATAATAAATACATACATTTGCATAAAGAAAGCATATTTTGTCCACCCCAATGTTGATAAGAGTATCAAATACTTGACGAATCTCCCTTTAAGGTACATTTTGAACAGATAAAAAATGTGTGATTGATTTGCGATTAATTGCGATTAACTATGAACAATCATGCGATTAAATATTTGAATCGATTGACAGCCCTACTATAAAGCCTTAGTATTATAGCAAAAGGGTTAAGGGACAAGAAAAGTGAGCAGATACCAAGCACTCACTTGCAAACCACATCGCCCGTCTCCTCGTTAATGAGGCAGGGAGCTCCATGGCATCGAAGACACTTGTCCACCTCGCACTTGTTTCCCTCAAACCTGGCGGGACACACACACTCCACATAGCCGCTACTGGATAGCGTGCAGGCCTTGGAGTTCACACAGTAGTGGTGACAGATGTCTGTTCCACAGACACAGAGGAAAGACAGAGAGAGAGAGAGAGAAGGAGAGAGAGAGGGTAATGTTTAATGAGAAACTCAACATAGTTTAAGATGGTTTGATTGGAATCGTACAGGGCTTTAATGGGACTTAATTATCCACATCAAATGACATCTTAGCCACAGATGAAAACATAGCACCCCTTGGGCAAGCAATGGTAGCAAAATACTAATGACGTGCAGTTGAAATTGTTTTCCCACAACCCATTATGACAAAGCAGTGCAAAAGAAAATACATTATCACGTCAGCACAGAAACACCCAAAGGTGGTTTGATGGTTTTTGATTTTGTTTATCTGCAAATAGGCGCAAATGCGGTGTTTGTGGAAAGAAAATACTTTAGGGGGTTGTTTTTGTTCCACGCCGCGTGTGAACTTTCAAATGCTCGCTTCTATAGATTTTATGCAGCATAACTGAATTCAAATCAATGCTTTGTTGTGACTGTTCTCGCGGCTAGACTTGAAAGGCTAATGTCAATCATATGGAGGCCAAGTGCATGACAATAATGTGTTTGTTGTTGCGTTTGCCGCCACCAAGCAATGGGTGCAGGACTCACGGTAAAGACAGCGGTCCCCTGTATATTCTGCCATGCAGCGGCACACTGGCTGGTTCCCCTGAGTGACGTCGCAGGTTCCTCCGTTTAAACAGTAGTTGTCACAAATCCTCCTCTCACAGAAAGGCCCCGAGAAACCAACAGGACAGCGGCATGTCGGCTTACCTGGACAAAGACAGAAAAGGAAAGATTAAAGCAGCAGTGGGTAGAAATGGAAAAAATATGATTAAAAAAAAATTGTCTTATCAAACGGTCACTATATCCTGACATTAGTGCATGAGACAGGTAGTCTGAAAAAAATCATGTGCCCTCTGTGTCCTCTGGTGCATCTACAAGATTTCACAGTCCGTGGGAAAACAACCAATCAGAGCCGAGCTGGAGCCTGCCGTCTCTGAGCAGCTGTCAATCATTCGCAAACTACGACCAAACGGTCAAACGAGGCAGCGCTGATCAAATATGAATCAATATTCTGTTACAGTAATGTCTATTTCTCTCCTCAAATGTTTCAGAATCATCTTGTAGTGTACTGTTTAGCTGTAAAATGAGAAAGTCTGTGACCTAGCAGCCATGTTGAGATCAGATGATGAAATACCAAGCACCGCCCACCAGCCGGAGCAAACTTTCTTATTTTACAGCAAAACAGTACACTACAAGATGTTTCTGAAAACATTTGAGGAGAGAAATAGACATTACAGTAACAGAATATTGACTCATATTTGATCAGCGCTGCCTAGTTTGACCGTTTGATTGGAGTTTGCGAGTGATTTACAGCTGCCTCCGTTGAATGAACAGCCAATAGGAACGCTCTCTCTCTGAAATGACCTGTGGTTGGCCAAAGTCTCCCGTCACTGGCTTCATTTGTCCTCTGTGCCACCATTGTTGTCCAAAAACTATTAAATACTTTCAACACATCAATGCACACACCGTTGCACCGGGTGACATGTTCCATTTTGTGTCTATCTCACACACACCGTCCTGCTGCTAGCAGCGCTTATGGCTGAAAATAATCCCCAATAGAATGCACTTCCTGTTTGAGTAACGTCTGCTTAAAGCTGCATGGCCCAGCTGTTTTGCAAAATTGCTGACATTTTTTTTTTACACACCTACAAGTAATATTAGCTGACATGGGCTGTCAATGTGTCAATCATAGTTCCATGTTGTATGGAAATCATACTCCCATAGTCACCAAGACAGATGCTAAATAGAAGCAGTAAAAAGCATCCAGTACTTCGGTGTGGAGAAAAGGCAAAGATCCTTCCTTCCATCCATCATTTTTAGACACATATTCATGTATGGGTCAAGGTGACCGCAAACTGGCACCTTTGGAGAGAAGCTAAGGTGCCCTTTGTCTCGTATGTCCTCTGAGTCCATCTGGGGGATCCGAATCATTCACAGGCCAGACAAAATATGCATATAATTCCTCCAGCGTGTTCTGGGTCTGCCCACGGTTTCCTTCCTTGCCAGACACGTCTGGAATATCTCTAACAAGGAGGCGTTCAAGAAGCATCCTAATCAGATGTCCAAGGGACCTCGAGTGGCTTCAGTATGAGGGAGGGAGCTGTGGTTCTACTCAGTGTGTTTTCCAACAAGTTTTTAGAGCCTTTTCTATCTTACATATTCTTATATTCCACACTTGCGAGGAAAGGCCACTCCTTTACCAGCTAAGGTACCTCCCCATAAATATCAACTTGATGATCAGAAACATCCGAACCAATCAAGGTTTTAGCGGTTACCCCAGACACAGAGCTCATACCTATAGGTTAGAGTCAGAACATAGACTGATATAGATCAGTATACATACACATAGAACATTAGCTTCATTAGATTCACCACAATGGTCAGACACAAAATCTAGCTGTTGCCGAAATCTTCCTCTCGCTCCATTTTAGCTTTAGTTGTGAACATGAGTCTGAGATATTAGTAGAAATGCAAACCACAAGATTTGTGCCACAGGCACACTGAAGTATGTCCCACTTATTTTTGTGGTTTTGGTGACCGGAGTAATGAGCACTATAGAAACTCTACTTCCATATAAGCTTTGTGCTGCGCCCCACTGCACTGTTGAAGTGGAATGAGTGTGATGTATTTTTAGTAGGAGTAACACATTATCAGCAGGTGGATATGTTTCTATAAAATCAGCTCTTCATATTCCCTCCAAAAACAGTGCACTCGCGACACAATTTACTCACACTTTCATAATGGACAGGCAGGGGTATCACGGCTGGTTTTTCACACCACACTACTTGGTAATTTCACACTCCACAACTCTGTGGCTGGGATAATCTGGGTTTGAAATGTCAAAGAGACAATCATTCTACCTCCCGTCACTTTTCTGTTAACTCCGCGGCTGCTGGGGTTTTTAGCTTTCTAAACAGGCACCACGTTTAATCTAAAAAAAAAAAGGTAGGAATGAAGCTGTAGGAACAAGGCAACCAAGTTAACATATAATGCATGCATTTCCTGGTTCAGATAATGTTATATCAGTGCCTCTTTCCGTGCATACACTGGGGTTACAAGGAATATTTTACAATTCTACACAAATATATAGCATACGGGGAGTTTAAGGTATAAGTGCACATCTTTTTCATCAAAGAAACTAGCTACCATCAGATGCAGTTGATCCTTATTGGTTTCATTTCCAAATCAAAAGAGGTAAAAGAAACACACACTCAGAAAACACTCAAAAGTTCATACATCTAATTAAACTGGAAAGAGTCTCTGTATGTATGTCCTTCAATTTTCTCAACAACTGTTCAACCGATTGACTTCACACTTGGCGGGTGTATTGCTGAGGACCCAAGGAATTGCAGTGTCGAGTGTGAGCTCTTGAGATCTACGGGACATATTAATAGTTCATTATGTATACACTACGAGGGGACCTCTATTAACGGTCACACCACCATATAACATGCTGGATTCAGCTCACTCTCCTTTGATTTTTACATGAACTTTGATGTGTATACTCTAGCATTGCTAGCAACTATATTATGTCAGGTGTATTGCTCAGGACCAAAGGAAACACAGTGTTGAGTGTGAAGTTGTTTGAATGAGCCGTTCAACACCGGAGGCAAAGCAATTGGTCGGTTCCAAACAGGTATAATTTAAACGGCCACTGCACTAGTACTCTGGAAAAAGACAA
Source organism: Sebastiscus albofasciatus (assembly GCA_916701655.1). Lineage (NCBI taxonomy): Eukaryota > Metazoa > Chordata > Actinopteri > Perciformes > Sebastidae > Sebastiscus > Sebastiscus albofasciatus. Next base: position 178,465 of record CAKAOI010045767.1, on the reverse strand, counting down.
AACCTAATATATTTCTGGATGAGATTGTGTATTTCACCGATAGACTGTATATAAAAAGTGGACGTAGTCACTGTGACGCCATCTACCATCAAACAGAAGTGACATGAGAGGGTGGAGCTAAGTACAACAGTGCGCTGAATAAGGCATATTTAGGCGACCAAAAGGGTTAGAATTAACTTTCATGAACTGAAAACACTGTGAAAGGGTTAACGTTCTAAGACGAAAACATGGGCAACACCCAGACCAGACAACGCTGTGGTAGCGACCTGTCAATCACAAGGTAGCCACACCCTAAAGCATACCCTGCTTTATGGTCTATTTGACTCTAAATGGGACCATAATTTACTAACTGAACATCATGCTGTATTGAAGAAGACTTGAAACTAGCAATTGAGACCATAAACTCATGTTTACAATGTTTACTGAGGTAATAAATCAAGTGAAAAGTAGGGTCATTTTCTCATAGACTTCTATACAATTAGACTTCTTTTTGCAACCAGAGGAGTCGCCCCCTGCTGGCTATTAGAAATAATGCAAGTTTAAGGCACTTCTGCATTGACTTCACTTTTCAGACCCAGAGTTGCCCACTGATTTCACCCTACTACAGGACAACTCACAGCTTAGAGACACACAGATCTGAATTTCAAATAAATCTTGTCTTTAGACAATTATAGCAGAGAAGTCTGAAGAAGAGCCTGGTGCGCCAAACGGTAAAGCAATAAAAATCCCTCTAATGGGAGCTGATTGGTGTGCAGATCTATCTGTTACAATTCTGCAAGACAATTATAGCCCCTATTGTCAATAAAATGGTGGTTAAGTGGCAAACTGTTATGATTATTAAGGACTTTTGCTCTATGAATGTATTTACTTTCAAGCCGGGCTTTTTTATGTTTCATAATTTTCTGAACACAAAGCACAAAGACATTTTATTTCACCCATTAATGTCACAAAAGCGTAGAAAAATGAGAGCAGTTGTGTGTCTGTGGTTCAAGTTTGTTGCCAAAAGTTCCATTAGAGTGTAGGTAAACGAGTTAAAGGGACAGGAGAGCAGGAATCCAATGACACCTTGTGTTTTTATAGATAAAACTGGACAATTTCCAGCCTCTAATTGATTGTGAAGTTGCCTTTAGTCGCTTTTTATCACCAAAGCGGGGACTTTAGGAAACCCATTTGACTATATTCGCTTCCTCGCTCATTTTTGGTCGCTTGTATATTCTTATGCCTCAAAGAAATGTGGTCAATGCAGCAAGACTTCTTCCCATAAGAAGAAAACAAATTGCCTAGCATGAATGAAACAAAAGGCAAAGTCCCCTGCAGCAAAACACATACAGTATCACAACACTTTCATTTTCCTCCCAGCTGTCCACCACTATAAATAGGAATACAACTCATCACCCAGTGCATGTTGGACTTCAACTACTGAGCTGGTGAATGAAGAACAAAACAAGACTGACTATCACCAACAGGAGCCCTGCCTTCTCTTATTCAGCCCTGAAACCGCCCTGCAGTGATCTCACAGCACACAACGTGATTCTTATGCTATCTTGACAGACAGACTGCATTTCGTTTAATGAGCAGCAGTGATTATCCTGGCTTCTGTTTATGTCACGTAGAGCTGTTTTAAGAATCTAAACAGAATTTGGAAATAAGATGAAAACACTTTTTTTCTTTTTCTCTTTCAAAAAGTATCAGTTTACTTCCTGTTGGGTGGACGTGTTTTCAAAAGGCCGAAAGGAAAAATAAACAGATTTCATTCTATGCTTTAAAGTGGAGAGTGAAAGACGGCCTATTTAAAAGAATAAACGTTTAATCAAAACCGTTCCCATCAAAAATCAAAAGCCCACATTTTTATCTCTCCGACTGTAACTGCTATGACTCACACTCGGCTTGGTTTCTCATTTTATTTACTGGACGTCATTCAATGAATACATATTTAATCATTTCAAACCACTTGAATAAGACCCTGCTGTTATAAAACATTTATGTGGGAACACAAACCACACTTTTTGTATCAGGGCAATTGCTCTGATGAATCTTTCTTTATGACAAATGGAAATGGAGATGTTGTGGGTGATTTCGATGATGGGGAAGATGATGTACAACCTTGTAAATCAATGATAGCGTTTTTAATAGGGCTGTACATCCTGATTCAATTCCACCGCTGACATCTCAGCGTATTCATATACATTCGCTAAATTGTGGGGTGGAACTTGTTAAAAGGAAACCATGAAAGCATGAAAGAAGACCTTGACATGGAAGGAGGTTGATATTTGAGGCTTGTTCGACAGCAGTATCAATGACAAAAAACTGCTCAACTGGCAGATGTAATGTGGCAAATGTGAGCTGAAGTGAGAAAGACGCGGAAGTTTAAAGGAAGACGAATGTGGTTGAATGCCATCATGCGCTGGGTCAGCCTGCGTGCAGGAGGAAATGGGCAGGCAACTCTAAATTGAAAATGTCTGTCAGGTTTTCTCAGCAAGTTTGTCCTGCCCAGAGCTGAATATTAAGGATTACAACACATGAACCGTACCGGATGCTTAGACTTTAGTGAGGACAGTATCATAAATGATTGATGACTATAGAGATTAATCAACACGGGGCGAACACGGAGACAGTAGCTGTGTTTCCATTCAATTGTCAAGTGAGTTTTAAGCAAACTTTTGAAAGGTCGCAAAAAAAACAGAAATGCAAATTAGGTGTGTTTCCATCAACTGGTTTGGAGCGAATAAACTCCGCTACAGCTGGTCAGAAGTTGGCGTTATAGGCTACGCATGGCTGTAATCCACAAATAAACAAGAAGAGTAGAAAAAGTACAGGTTGCGAACCGTAAACAAAACAAGCCGGCTTGGCCATCTAATGTAGCCATCTAAAAGAGAAAAATGGAAAGGGGTGTTCAGGAATTAGTTTCAATTGGCCGAAGTCCTACCCCCGTTAGTTACTGTTGCTAGGTCGGACAAGCATGACAGAAAGAAACCTATTCCTAGATACTTCGGGGCGGCACGAGCCAGAGATAATCAGACGAAATCAAGCAGGTTCATCAGAAACTCCTTCAGCTCTGACTCCGGCAGCGACCTGCAGTCGAAGCTCCGGCGGGAGGTGGAGAGCTCTGCGCCTGGTGGCAGCGACTCCTCCTCCTGCTCCTTCGCCTCACTGCTCCACTGGTCCCCGCTGGGAGACAACACAGACACATCTATGCTGGAGACCCAGGCCGTATTGCTGGGCCCGCTGGAGTGAAGGGAGGCAAGGGAGAACCAGAACCAGGATGGCGTGGAGCAGACTGTCAGACCCTGCTGCAGTAAAATGAGAGGTTTTCTAAAGGGACGCTGGTGCTCGGAAACACTACCGCTTTTGCCCACAGGGACAGCCAAAATCAACACAAAATGAAAGTTCCTCGTAGTAATTGTGGCTATATACAACGTAATGTATCCGTGAAGATTGTGGCACTAATGTAATGTATCTTTTATAGTAATGTTACCTTTGAACAGAGGTAGCATGCCTAAGTATAACCCCGGTATAACCCAACAGGAAAGGGTAAAGTTGACTGAGGTTGTGCCGGGTTCCAAGCATGCTCAACTGTTATTGGAGCATAGAACGAAAAGGGGCAGGACAAGATGATCAGTAATGTAAGTTAAATATTCGCTATGTCAGAACTTATTCCGCAAAGTCGTTTCCATAATCCATTTAGCGCATCAGCTATTTTTCAATAAAGGCAAAAACCACCTCAAACGAGCCTACATAATTTTTTTTTCTTCACAAATGAGGAAGTTTTATCAAATTTTTCCGTTTCCATACAGCTTTTCTAATGCGATACTTCAAAATGCAAATAAAAATATGTGAATGGAAACACAGCTAGTAAACACCTGTGAAATATAATGCAATTGCAGGGAGGAATCAGGTTGCAGATGTTGTTCGACAGTATATTTTGAAGTAGACTTACCCAGGGGTGAGCCCATGCAGGTGCCTCCATTTAGGCAGTAGTCTGTACAGTGGTTGACCTCACAGCGCTCCCCTGAAAAGTCAGGCCAGCAGTAGCACCTCCAGTCTCCTTTCTCATTGGCTAAGCAGCGGCCTCCGTTCTCGCAGGGGGGACGGCACAGTTCACCTTCACAACAACAAAACCCATAACGCTTACTGTGCTGCAGTCAATCACATCTCACAGTGTTATGCTGCTAATGTCAGATGGCAACAACCATATTCGAATAGATGAGCATTAGCAAAAACTGCATGCAAGAGGCGGCTTTTTTCAACCCCAACACACATGAAATATTCACAATGCAGGGTGTTTTGATCCCAGCTACTGTATTAACAACTACGGATGTCTGCTCAAATTTAATCTTGCTGCTGTATTTTGACATATTTCCAATGCTGTTCAGTGTATATTGAAATCAAAATGAGATTTGTTTCTGATACTGCATCCGATACGACTGTTATCAGGCCATTAACTGTGAGTTATCGGTCGCTATAAGCACCATAGACGTGGGTCATTATTTTGTAAAAGTGAAAGTGAGACTTAAAACCAACAGTTGCATTTTCAACAAAAATAAAACAGCTTCTTTAGGTTTAGGCAACGAAAACAGTTAGATTCAGGGAAAAAACATTTTGTTTTGGCTTAAAATAAATGTTTCAAAAGTGAAAGTGAAAGTTAACGCTTGTCAACGTTAAGACAATTACACGTTGTTGGTTTCACACAGGATGCAAACCCCAGTCTCCTAAGTGAAAGCAGTGTGTTTCATGTCCTACTGCCCCGAACCTCCACCCAACATGGCGTTTCACGCTGTCTATACTACAGCGCCTCACTTCCCCTTTTTCCTCCTGTCATAATTACTACGGTCACTAGAGGCCGTTGTCGTCTTCTTTTATTCCTTATTTCGGTGATCGACCATGTAAACCAATGACAAAACCTACTATTGGGTGTAGCAGGCCCCTACTGACCCACATCTATGAGGCTTATAACCACTGATAACGTACATGTAATGACCTGTCTAATCGGCTGGATTATCACAACACAAGCAAGGGTTTCCATCATCCAAAATTATAGCTGCTGCTAAATCATACAACAAGTCATTACTTGGCATGAAAATGTAAGAGTGTGCTTACCTGAGATGATGGCATCGCTACAGGTGCCATTGACCAGCACCTTCCCTTCTGGACAGGTACATCTGGCGCCCGTTGGGTTGAGCAGACACATGAAATCACAAGACATCCTCAGGCATGGATTTGATGCTGTGGAGAAGTAAAAAAAAAAGAGCCAAGAAGATAATCTGTCAGTCTGGCCTGAGATGAAAAGGAGAGGTTTGTTTGTGAAAAGTGTGTTTGTTCAGTCTCAGAGTAAAGCTATTTATTTCAAGTGTTTTAATTTCTGTTTTGAAGAGTGTTATTTTCTTTTATGAAGCCCAGCGAGGCACAAGGCTAAAGCATATGAATAACTTCACACAGGCCTCTTCTCCAGATTGAATAATCAACGATTGTGGAACGTGTAAAGAATTTCCCGTTGTCTAATTGATTAGCAGCACTTTGAAGTGCTCTTCTCGCTGCCGCCTACAGTGGAACATAATGTAAACATCTCAAGACACAATACTCGGAGTTGATCAAAATTACAAAACACTTCCACGAAGGTGGGTTGTGTTAAATTCAATACTGATAATCAGCATATGTAAGCGATGAAAGAGGTTTGGCAATCACTGCTTTAAAATTAATCATTGGCTTGGTTTTAAACAGAGCTGCAACATTTATTGAATTAGTCGTCAACTATGAGATTAATTGCCAACTATTTTGATGATTGATTGATCGGTTTGAGTAATTTTTTTAAGGAAAAAAGGAAAAAATTCTTTGATTACAGCTTTTTAAATGTGAATATTCTCTGGTTTCTTTACTCCTCTGTGACAGTAAACTGAATATCTTTGAGTTGTGGACAAAACAAGACATTTGAGGACGTCATCTTGGGCTTTGGGAAACACTGATCGTAATTTTTCACTATTATCTGACTTTTTATAACCAAACAACTAATTGATTAATCAAGAAAAAAATCAACAGATTAATCGACAATGAAAATAATTGTTGGTTGCAGCCCAATAACATGAAACATAGTGCTAAAGAGGCCAACTGTGTCCAAACTGCAGGTGCATTACACAAAAACCTGTAAATTGTTTAAAAACCTCATTGATAAAGTGGATTCACATTTGTGATTTAGATATATTCAGAGGAATGTTTGATGAAATGATATAATTATGTCCACCCACTTTATGTGACTCTGACTGGTCATTAATGGTTACACAGTATACAGCACATACTAAAGATAATCAGCGGTCAGATTCCAAGGATGTAAGGGATGAAAGCCCAGAACAAAATCTAAATGGTTGTTAGGGGTTTTGCTGAAGATATCAGGCCTCCATGTCATCGCTTTTTGCAGGCTGTGCACATCTTCTGCCCACAGACTACACACTACACACTACACGGCTGGTCTAATGAGTCTCTGGGGAAAGGAACAGCTGCCCTTTAAGTGAAAAACTGAACAAGACTGAGCTGTCTGATGTTCTATAACCATTAACACCAGAGATGTAACAAATAACTCAAGTGGGTCTACTACATGAAGAAAGCGAGAGGATATGGTAGTATTGATTGACTGTGTCTCAGGAAACAGATGGGTGTGTTTTTTTTATGTCGCACACCTGAAACAGTAAAGCTCAAAGAGAGCTTCAATCAACCTTAATTATAAAACGGAGCATGTGCTTTTTCTTTGGGTATTATTTTACCAATAGGTATCATTAAATATATAATGAATTCATAATGACTTTTTCACCATGTAAACTGATTCTTCATCGCTAATCATACATCTATACTCCTTAACCAAGACATTATATAGTGGATTTGCTTGTGAGCTATATTTGGTGTGGGATTAACTCCAGTTATCTTTGGTCTTACTTATCACTCCTCTCATTATGTCCTACCTGAAGTCCTCAACCACATATCTGAATTACAAAAACAAGACTTCAATGATTAATTTTAAGTATTAGTTAACATTTTAATTTTTTAACTGAGACAAAAAGCACTTTTTGTTCTTTTTACCCAATTATAGCTCATCCTTTATTTTCATTTTGCGTTGTTTATATGTAACTCAGGTCCAGACATCCACAATCACACATTAACTGTGTGTTATTAGTCGTTATAAGCATCTTATTACACGGCTTTGTTGAATACTCTGTCTATAGTTCAACGCGCGAGTTAGTTTTCTAACCGGCTGAACAGCCACACAAAGACTCACGAACCAGACGCCATCCATTCAATGAATCATTCACCAGATGTATCATATTCGACTCAGTAACTGTTTGTGATGGCCTTCAACAAACCCTCTCCACATGCACCTTTTACAAGTGCCTTTCATTGGGGTGTTATGAACACAGCAAGGTGAAAGTCAACATAAAAACAATGTACCATGGCTTCCACTGGCTGATACTCTTTAAGTTGCTTGATGTCAGGAAGTCATTCTTTATTATTATTTATTCTTTTGACAGAGATACTTAATAGCTGTCTTCTGCATTCATACGTTATGTGCTTGGTCTAAAGGTTTAATGTTACATGTACTGTATTCCTGTTTCGTTCATTGATCACTGGTGAATACTGAGTGCAAGTCAAGTGTGTAAATAGACTCCATAGGCCGTCTTCATAAGAAGAAACACATTTTCAATTTGTCCTTAGCCATCTTAAGAATTGACAATAAGAACAAAACTCAAACTAAAACTGAAACAAATGTAACAAATTTAATAAAACAAGTATTTCCAAGAAAATAAAATGTGAGTGTTACCTTCTAGACACGACCGAAATCCACTGAAATCGAGGTCCGTCTGAATATTTTTTCCCCCTCACAAATATTCCGCAGGGTTGTGCAAGCATTCATAAGAACCCACAAATAAATGAATTTCCATTGCGAATTTTTCAGACGAAAATCCGTGTTTGGTGTCCAACGGCTTTTAAAACTATAACTACACCTTGAAAACTAAAAAAATAAATAAACTTGAACTGAAATGTAGGATCTAAATCTAAATGTACTCAATGAAAACAAGACCCGCGTCACGCTAGATGGGCTCTTTTGTATAAATGACTGTTCCCGCCTTTTCATTTTGAAAGAGAAAATGGCCAATGAGTAAACTCCAACACTCAGTTGACCAATCGTGTAACTTCATCACTCAGTCAGTCAGCCAGTCAGTCACTCAGTCAATCAATGACAGACTTTTGCGTTTGTAGGGCTGGCCCTCTGCGGTCCAGCCAAAAATGTAAAAATATAATAATCCTGTTTGGGGCCACCCTGATTTTGCAATCTCTATAACGCCTCTCTGTAATTCCTCAAAAGAAATGATATGCATATCGAATGAATACTTGTTTCTTAATATTTAAAAAGCTTACCATCTTGCTGTTTGTAGCGATGGGAGATCAAAACATTAGTGGGCTTCTCCAACCCTAAATTGAGAAATTCCACCGTCTGTTTGCCAAACTTGTGAATCTTGAAGACCTCGTGCTTCAGTCCGGTTCCGTAGATGTAGTCTTCAAATATATCGATTCTGTATGGTTGGGAAATTCCTGCAAAATCCAGCAGAGAAAGCAGAAAACATCACGTAATCTTTTCAGAACACTTGCCGCCTTGGGATAATGAAAGTTTGTGTCCTGGGGCGGATGGAAGAAAACAAGCAGTGTGGGCAGATTGTTCTCAACACACATTGTTTTGAAGGTGAGACACATAAGCAGTGGTATTGTTGCAATTACTTGATAAAAAGTTGAGGAAAGAGAGCAGCATGACTAATGTGTGTTTAAAAGAAGAAGTTGTGCATCGTTTTCCTGTTGTTTTTCTTTACCGTGTCTGTCACTGATTGTCACCAGGGGGTCCGAGCCATCCAATCTCATGCTACCTATCTGCGAGAGCTCAGGATCTGCCCAGTACAACCGCTGGTTGAAATAATCAATAGCCAGCCCTGTGGGAGGATGAAGGAAAGAGATGTATTTACTTGACAAATTACACAGGGATCATCATGCAATCCCTCAATGCAGGAGACCTCCAGGTCAGAATAGTTATGTGTATGTAGCAGATGAACAGGGTGTGGAGACAGGGTTGATCTTGTTTCATATCTCCCTCCAGTTGTTTGCATTCAACATCCGTTTCCCTTGTGTCAAAATAACAGAGTAGATCCACCACATTACAATTTCAAATCAGTGACTCACTTTCACTTTTTTCCCAAAAGTCTGACTGGATAATTGAGCACCTGGCTGGGGTGTTTAAATAGGTTTGCGTTTTTCCACAGATGATGAATTCCTCTTTCTGTGACCGAGACAGAGCATGGGTCCCTTGAATTAAAGGAGGCCAAAGCAGCTCTTCAAAACTAGATCAGCACTAAGTGCCTCCCTATAGACACACCAACAAATCCAAGTGGCTGTAGAATAGTCCATACTTTTACATTTTAAAGCATTGACTTTAAAGCTGTGACTGCACTGGCTGCACAATATATAATATACATCTAAACACATATTCACCAAGGTTACGCATTAGTATATGGGTCATGATATACTCCGTATACTGGGGAACCCGATGACATTTGCTCCTATGGGTATCTATCCGGTGCTAAGCATCTAATGTCATTAATAAGATATACAATTACAAAGCAGGTTACATCTTTCTGTGGCATTCCTTTAGTTGAAAGTGTGAATTTGCTCTTGTGGATGTAGTATTAGCTAATTAGGTTGTCAGCCAATTCATTATCTTACAGTGCATTATATATTCACTGGCTTTTTATGAATAACACAGACGTGCGCGCGGTACATCAAATGTGTCCCAGACGTTGCCATGGTTTCATTACTTCCTCTTCGGTGCTTGTGATGGAATAACGTCTTGGCTGTAAACAACAATGTCTGTTCTATTATATAAGTGAATTGTTCCTATGTGCACAGATGGAGAATTTCAATATATGTGGGCAACAATGTTGTAAAATTTAGAGGAGTTTTTCAAAAACTGTTCAACAAAGTTTAAAGAGGACCTATTGTGACTTATTTTCAGGTGCATACTTGTATTTTGGGTTTATACCAGAACATGTTTACATGCTTTAATGTTCAAAAAATGCTTTCTTTTCCTCATACCGACTGTTTTCACCCTCTGTCTGAAACGCTCTACCCCTGATGAAGAATTGACGCATTAGTGGGTGTTATCCATGTCTTAATAAAGGGTTTTTAATTCACAATAAGAGTACCTCAGATGTATTCCTGACGGACATCCTATACCAAGGACTTCCTATCAAAGTAAGCTGGACAGTCACTGTTTTTTTATTGTTATTTGACTACTTTGAGCACACAGTGAAATTGACTCTGTGCATTTAACCCATCCTAGTATACGAGCAGTGGGCAGCTACTAAATGTATCCGGTGCCTTGCTCAAGGGCACCCCGGTAGTGCCCAGGAGGTGAACTGAACAGTCCGCAGTCCGTACTTGTCGGGGGACTTTAACCGGTGGCCCTTCGGTTCCCAAGCCAAGTCCCTACACGGACTGAGCTGTGCAGCACTCCCCATTTTTCTTCATTCTGTCTTATTTACGTCAATTTACAGAGTGTGGAAATTAGGACAGGTGATCAATCATACATATGAACACATGGGACTTGAATGAGTGCTGCATGTGCAGCTGCCCAATAATGAAAGTACTCTGAGGAGGAGTTTTGATGACCAGCAGCATCATGTAGCAATGTTTTTGTGGGCATGTCCTCGTTTTGTTTGTTTCTCATGAACTTACACAAGGACGCGTATGCATGCACACAAGCCTTTGATAACGCCATACAAGTCCCTGCCAACGATTTCACACTATTCCACTGATTGACGGCTGCTGGCAGTAACACACCAAGAAACATTGCAATGCGCCAGCAAAGGCAGAGAAGAAGAAGACCACTGCCAGTGGAGGTAAACATGAATTTTAACGATTTCAAAATATTCCAAAAATCTGCTTCGCAAAATATTTTATGTAAAAAGGAGACGCATTCAACATGAGGATTGAGCCTCAAAGATGCACACAACGAGCGATGAGGAACACTGAATGTTAATGCTACTTTGTTTGTTTCCATGAAAACTCCACAGGGTACCTTAAAGATAGCAAAGTAACAAGAGGAGAGAAATATATAGCAATGTAAATAATTTATGAACTTCAAAAAGAAATACCTACCGGTGGGTCTCCTGAGGTTTTTCTCCAGGAGCACTCTGCGTAAGGAGCCGTCCATGGCTGATTCCTCTATATGAGAGTGATCACCTATTACGCTCCAGTACATCATCCTGCAACAGACAAAGAGAAATGCTGAAACCTCCATCATCTTCTTGTAAAATATCATTATGCATAGAAATATACCTTTGTACCTATATGGCCAAATAAATGAATGCATATAACATTGGTATAGCCTGATAATGTCCAATTGTGTCACAGCTATTGCAACACATTTGGTGTTTTTCAGTACAGATTCTTATAAATCCTTCTGTCCTTGGTGATGATGTAATACTATCTAACAGACTAATGTGAGTGCAAAGTCATGTTCTTACATCTCTACTTGTCAATGTGATGGTGATGCGGCTGATGAGAGCATTGGGAAAGATTCATTGTGAGAGTGATGTATCACAATCGCCTGTGGGTGTTGTTGTTGGAGGGCACCTTTGATGGAGCTGGTGTGAGTAACATTAAGCCATGTAATGGGTTACTGATAAAGCTACTACCACTGCGGCTGAGTAATTAATAATATGCTTACAATTTCAATGGACATTAAGCAAAGGGGAACTGATTACACTGGTAAGAAAAGGTATAGAAAATTCATTCACTGACGAAAAGTCAGGGTTTCTACGCATTTTTACCAATGAATTTTAAAAAACCTTTCCATAACATCTTACCCCATTTCCATGACTGTATTTAGCTCAAAATAGGTAGGCATATATAGCGATCATAGGGTGCAATAATGAGGCTCTCACTCATGGTCTTCCCTTTAGCATGGATGCCCAGAGCTGCTTCCCCCATGTTGCCAACGTCAAACCTTTTTGGTGCGGAGCCTACATCCAGCACGGTTACAATCTGCCTCTCTCTTGAGCCATGTATTATATTTGTTGTTCGAAAGCCATACATTGTTAAACACACACTTCCAGGGCATTTGCAGAAAAGCAAACTCCTAACGCTTGCTAACTTTCATCTGAAGGCAGCTTAGAAATCCCCACCGCCAACTAGCTGAATACGCCAATGTCTATCATGTAGTACTAGTGACGTTTCAACGGTCATGCAGCACAGCAATAGATTTTTTATCTTATTTTTTACAGCTTTTATCGTCTTTTTTGTTTATTAGAAAAGCTGAAGAATGACAAGAAAGAGGGGGAGGCCGAGGGTCGGAATTGAACCCGGGCCGCTGCCAAAGCTTCAGCCTACATGGTTTTGCACGCACTACCGGGTGAGCTAGAGGTTGGCCCACAGCAATAGATTTTAATTTAGTAATACAAGGAACATATTCCGCATAACGTTAGACATGTTTTGGGATTGTATCAACATATTTTAAACAATTGCCTAAACAATCTATCTACAAACCTATAATACTACAAAACTTTTCCAAAACAGTTTGTTCATTCTAAACCCGTTGCCACCTTGAAAAACAGTTTATCTAATTTCATAACTTTTCCAGGAATTTGATGATCGTGGGAACCTTGAGAAGTGCACAGCGTTTTTGTCAATCATTGATTTAGCATCTCATAGCTATCTTGATGGCCAAGGCTGCACGTCCTGTAGCTGATACAATCCTCATCTCTGCAGGGCACAAGCCTTGATAGATGTCAGTAGGAAAAGAGAAGAGCTATGTGCACAACTTACCCTCTGGCTGGGTTGACAGCGATGGCGTACGGCTCTCCCGCTATGTCAGTGATCAAGCGGGTGCAATTTGGTCCCTTAAGTTGCCCCACATTTATGGAATATCGTAATTTAGTCCAATGAGCCGTGTAATAGCTGAACCAATGCATCCGAGAGTGATCCGTCCAATAGATGTTGCCTGTGATCCAGTCAGCAGAAATATCTCTGGGTCGACGGAAGTCTGAACACTGCAACCAATAACAGACAAGTCAGGTGTCTCATAAAAGTCATAGCAAGGAGACATTTGATATTGTGCAGTCTGCAGTATAAAACAACTTAAAGGGACTGTAAGTTGTTACACGTATAAACGCTTTTAAATAGTTTTTTAATTGCCAATGTGTGAACAGGTTGTAACCTTATCTAAAAAATTTGACCTTCCGCGACTTTCTGGGTTTCGTCTATCAGCCTGTAGACTACTTTTTAATGTGAAGAATGCTGGCCGGTGTGTCTGGAAAAATCCAACGGATGTGAGCCATCAGTGTGCAACCATAGCCAACGTTTGGTTTGAAATATAGTCATAAACAACCAGCCCCCACTACAACCCAGACTCCAACACAAACTTCACACCTAGTGAAGCCCGTCTTTCATAACAGGAATGTGCCAGACGTCGGGGGGAAAACTAGGATCAACATCGGTCGGTCTTTAGATTCATGGAGGGACCTTTGTTTGGCTTTGGGTATCAAAACGAACCCGCAGCTGGAAAAATTCCTATTGGACAGGTAAGCTAACATTTCTGCCAAGCATGTGAAATATATAGTGATACTGTGGTTCTAACTGTCAATCACGTTCAGTCTCGTGTGTGTCGCCTCACTGTTTTGACCGATGCTCATGCAGAAATGCGGGCAACAGGACGTTGATTGTCGTTGACGTAACGGCCATAGGTGTCACTGTCAACAAGCAATTTCTGATTCTTACATAGAGCCCCTTTAAGTCATCTAAGTTAGTCATTTTAATCACCTTACTTTGAATTGACAGACAACATGACCAATTGACCAGTCATAGCATTGTTTTGCTTGATGCTAATAATATCTGTGGTAAGAGGACATGCTTTTTTTATTCTATCCATATTTTCTCAAACACTGAGTTGAGAAAATATGCACCAGAAATTAAAATATTGCTATGATGTTTGAAAAAAAAAGAGTCAGATATGTCACGTCAGATATACTTACAATATTTCTGACATTTGTTTTAGTTTGACTTCTTTCTAGATTGTCTTTGTAAAAAATCCCCCCGGGGTTAAACTGGGTAGCCCAGATAAACTTTTGGTGGTGAAACAGAGCATCCATCCCGATAATGCGGGCATTGTCCTCGATGTGAGTGAGCAGTTTGTGTCCGTGGCTCTGGTTAAATGGATACACAAAACTTCGGATTTCAGTATCATTAGCAATGTAGAGCACTCGGTCCTCTGGTCCTGCCCGGTGAGTTATTAATATGTAGAGAAAGAAAACAAAAGGAAATTGGATGAATTCCATTTCTGGGTATCAGTTTAAGCACAAATACAGTTTAACATTGTACAATGAGGTTATATATCACAGAGTACACCAAAGGATGTTTGATATTAAACTTTAGGATCATACCTTTTGCTATGCAGTTGCCATTGATCTCCTTATAATTGCGGTCACATGTGCACTTGAAGGATCCTTTAGTGTTTGTGCAATAATGTGGACATGTGTCAAACTGTAGGCATTCATTTATCTCTGGAAAAAGAAGAAAGACTGATTAAATAAGGAACAGGTTGCGTTAAACATTGACAGATGATGGGTAATGAATGACATATACATTCCAGTATGAACCCTTTTTCAGGTTTCTCCATTATGAGTGGCGCCCTCGACACTTTAGTAAAGAGGAAATTATATGCGGTAAATAACACTCGCTCTTTGCATTCAGGTAATAACTACCAGTTAAAAAGCCATCAGACTGGGAAAAAAGAGCCGGGTCAAAGGGTTGAATAAATAATCAAAGCTATCATCTCTTAAGACTAGAATGACTGAAAGCAATATCATTCATCTGGAATTTAAAGGGTCAGTGAAGGTAGACGTAAGTGGGAGAGGAGATCAAAATTGTACATATATTTTATTGTATTACAGTAGTCCTAGTATTTTTCTGTTACCAGATCATCATATCATGTAGTTTCTCCAAATAACGTGTAGACTGCCAGTTTATTGTGGTGAAATTAGAGGCCTTAATCTGCAGAAGTCTAGTTTTCTCTCAGTGCTCTTGAATTACAATATGCTGAAAGGTTATTATGGATTTTTTGCCAAATGATGCCATAAATATTTTGCATACTGCAGGTTTAACCTGGCTGATCTAAGGAAAATAAATTGTTAACCTGACAGTCCAGTACAAAAGGTTATAGTGACTGAACTAGTAATAGCTGCACAGTTTACTGTAACAATGGGGAAAAAGAAAGAAAGTGATCATACATTACCTTCACATTGGCCTGTCTGTTGGTTCCTCTTGAAGCCAGGTTTGCACTGGCATACTGCATTAACATTTGTCTGGTTGCAAATCGCATCCTCTCCACATGGATTTGTTTTTTTCCCACACACATCTCCGCTGGAAACTACAAATAAAGACAGGACTTTGATTGCACATCAGTCCTCTGTGTCTTAGACACCTGCTGTGTGTTTCTTTTGATGTGCAAAAGCCGAGAGGGCAGCATCTTCTTTCATATAGCACACAGTACAAACACGGGCATGCATACATACGGTTTATTACCATAAATAACACAACGTTACATTTCAAATGAAAAGACTGCTGAGCTTCTTGATAACATCACTGTGACATTCGGACTCTTTTCATCTCTTTTGAACGTGTCTTTCATCTGTTTGCTTGAGTCAACTGGCTGCCGCTGTACTCACGGGCCTTGCAGTCCTGCTCGTCCGAGCCACCATCGCCGCAGTCGCTGAAGAGGTCGCACTGCAGCTGGATGGGGACGCAGCGTTGGTTACTGCAGGTGAACTCTGTCTTCCCACAAGGCCGAGGTCTTCCGGCCACCACCTCTACTTCAGTACACACAGTGACAGCAGATTAGACAACACAATATAACCCCATGTTTAGACTGCAAGCGGCATGTCAGAAACGACACTGAAGCGACTGTCTATACCGGCTACGTCTTGTCCGCGAATTTCAAAGTGTCAAGCAGCATATGATTCATATGCAACTGGGTAGAGCTTTCTCTGAGCCCAAGCAAGACCTACACTCATTATTTTGACCGATAGATGAAGATCTCACACTAAACATTGAATGTTCTCCTGCAGCCGATAAAGTTTGAGTTTGAAAAAAAACTTGAAAGAAAACTTTATTTTTATAAAACTTTTCAAAACAGAATCAATAAACAAACAACAATAAATGAGAAAACATGCCATCGGAAATAATTCAATCAAAGAACAAGGTAAGATAATGAGAAATAAAAGATAGTATGATAAAAGTTCAATAATCACAATGATAAAATAATGAAAAAACCCTAAAATATGTAGTAAATTGTAGTAATGTACTAGTGTTTATTTACCATCAACCTTGTGTTATGCTTGTATTATAGAACATAAAATAGGCTTGGAGTCTAAATAAACGCTTTAGGACGCGGTTACATCCAAAAGATGCAGCTGAGACGCGAGTCTGCACGGAGCCGGTGGAGACAGCTGCATAGATTAACGTGAGAGCGTGTGTGTTGCATCACATGCACAAGTGAAAAATGCAGCTGATACGCTTGCGGTCTAGATGCTCACGCGGTACCAAATAGTGAAGTGTAAATATGCTTTCAGTTTGAAAAGATATGTTAGTATAAGAAGAAAGTTCTGAAATGTACACCGATGGGGACAATTATTTACCCGTCTTATTACTTTCACTTTCACTTCACTGTAAATGAAAATCAATGCGATGTTCTAAGGTCCCAGATTACCTCGGTTACTTGCTGCAAAACAAATTATTTTGTAAACAATACCTTTTCTTTCTGAACATTTCAACTTTAATAATCGATCTATAAGCGCCAGTCAATTTTTTTGTTTTCAAAATAAAGGATTTACAATATCACACACATATTTATCCTAAAAAAATGTTGAGTTACTTCATATTTCCTAGCAAACTATTTCAGAAAAGAATGAGAGCTTGACATCCACCTCGGACACAAAGGAGAGAAGGAAGGGAAAATGAAGCGATAGAGGGGTGGATGGAACGAAGGAACGGAAGGATTAAGGTGAGATTGAAGGGATGGATGGAAGGACGAAGCACACAATGGTGAGAGGTAATGGAGTGAGGTAAGAGATGGATGGACGTATCAATGGAATCAGAGAGGAAGATGAATTGAGGACAGAGGGAATGAAAGAGTGAAAGATGAGAGAAGTGATTTGTCCCTTCCTTTCCTGTCTGCCCGGTGTGATCGTTCACACCGGGCTCGTGTTGGTGTCAGGAGACTGCAAAAGGGCCGGCAGCTGCTGTGCCTTCGGGCATATCAGAGAAAATACAAAGCTGTTTTCAACACAAAAAAACTAAACAATCTTAACTACACCAAATGGTTCACAATGGAGCCTGTAAATCTCTCATTTATACGCAGTGGCCGTTACACCCTCTGCCTTCCATTTGTAAGCAAATCATCACCCTGCAGCATATGCAGCCAAATATTGGTATAAAAAGAAATGTTTAATCCAAAATCTGAATGCAAGACATTCTGTGCTATAATTTCAAACTGTGCAGGATTGTATAATTGCATGACATAAATATATGCGGTACATTCAGTACTTGGCTCAAGTCAGTTCAAGGTCATGAATCTCCATTAGAAATCAGGCCTAACCTTTGACCACATTTAACATATCATTAGAAAACCTGCTGGGCATGCTGACATTTATCAACCTGGTCAGTGTTATTAAATACCAAAGGATGCCACGTGGGCATGAGAGGCCAGAAATGTGATGTTAGTGGTCCAGCTTTTGTTGGATGTAGCACTCATTTGCTGCTGCTTCGAACAATGGCTCCCAACCTGGATGTCAAGGCCCCCGTAAGAGTGTCATAACATAAATCTGAGTGATTAATAGAGGTGGGGGAGAAAATACCGATATTTAGCGTGGCAATATTGTATCGATACACAAACATCAAGTATCGATCTTTTAGTATATAAACAATTAACCTCTTAACAATCCGACAGCCCACTGGAGAAGTTACGCAGAATTTTGGTGAGAAAAAACTGGCATGGCCATTTTCAAAGGTTGTGTATAGAAGGTAACCTGCAAATTGCAAAATCTGATCTGAGATCTGCAAAAAATTGCAAAAACTCTCGCGAGACTTGCTACCCGATGACCTATCCTAACGTTAATTATTCAAGATCAGTGCCTAACCTTAACCATCTTGCGAGAGTTTCCCCAACTTGCGGGTTCCCTTCTAGGCACTACCATTTTCAAAGGGGACCCTTGACCTCTCACCTCAAGATGAAGATGACATGAACAGTGTGAAAATTGTATCTTATTAGACAAAACAGATGTTGACAAACTGCATAATTTGCAGTTGAAAAAAGGTAATAAATCGCAATATATATCTTATCGCAATACTTAGCATATCACAAAATATTTAAAATTGCAATAAGAGAAGAAGTAAAGTATGTGAGTTAAACAAGCTGAAAGTCTCTCTTTCATTCTGAAATTCAAGGCAACATATGATGAGGGGTCGTAAGTAAACACTGCTTCTTTTCAGGGGTCACGTGCTAAAAAAGCTGGGAGCCACTGGTTTAGAGGACAGTTTGGAGTTCAATATTAAGTTTTGTATGTAATTTCCAATCTCCATTAAAAACCAACAGTGGTCATGGGGTTGCCAAGTTGTGTCCCAGCCCCAATTAATGTTTTAAGCTTTTCTATCTGCACCTCTGTGGGTCAAGGACAAGTTATAGTGCATCAGGGGAGCACGGTTATCAAATAATAGAAGTAGACTTCTGCACTCTATTTAATAAACTGACCATAACTTTAATTGGATTTCCACCTAAAAATTTGCCATGTGCAGATTTTATATCAGATCTCAATTGGTGCATTTTGTGCTCACCACACTCTTCTTCATCCGAGTTGTCGCCACAGTCATCCACTTTGTTGCAGACTTGGTCCGTGCGCAGACACACGTGATCGTTTCTGCAACGGAACGGTCTCGTAGGAGGGCAGGGGAGTTTTGCTGGAGATGAAAAGACACGAAAAGTTAATGGATATGTCTTTCAAATAAAAAAACCAAAAAAAACCTGCGTGCAGTCTTGTATGAAAAAACAATGAAATGTTCCCTCTTGGAAAATAGAAACGTAGTGGTTTATAAAATATGCATCAGCTGTCTTCAAAAGGAAAAGCCTTGTGAGTGACACTTTGAACCCACCACACATGTCTATGTCTTCGTCAGAGTTATCGCCGCAATCGTCCTTGCCGTCACACACCCACGTGTGGAGTTTGCATAACGTGTTGTTGCAAATAAATTCATCAGCCCGGCAGAAGAAAGCACCTGTAATTACACAAATAAGTCCTCAAGACTTTTAACATTGGGTAGAAAAGCACATTCAAGGTTGGAGAAGAAATGACTCAAAAACTGTCTATGACAAGATTACAACGACAGATCATTTAACATAATGATCCAGACAGCCCTGCTTCACAAAATCTGAATCTATTCATCTCATCTCAAATCTTTTAATCTCATTGTATTTAAAATCCGTACTTCTGCCACATACTTACCTGTCGTGTATTATTCTCTGTTGCTCTTTATATTCAATGCTTTGAAATGGTTCACATGACTTCTCTGTTCAATGATAATACTCAACACAGTCTCACGGCAGTTTGTGAAATAGTCACGTAATGTAATCTATTTGATTCTTGTACATAGACAGATTCAGATTCAGATTTAGACAACTTTATCTATCCTAAGAAGGGCAATTCACTTTGCAGCTTTACCCAGTCAATACACACAGCTTTAAAATTTTCAGGCATGGTATTATGCCAGATCGACCTACATGGGTCAATACACTGGACAGCGAGCAGCAATAAATAAAATAAACCATTTTGCTATAGTTCATATAGACTAAGTCAGACACAATTTTCTGTTTTTCGTGACGCTCAGCACGGCTTTCAACAGTGGATTTTTTGCGTGTTTTCCTACGAATGCCCAGCAACACGTGACGTTAATTTCTGCTCCAGTCTTTTCAAAATAAAACTACTTAGTTAACCCTTGTGTTGTCTTAGGGGTCAAAAATTACCCGCCACTATGTTTAACAGCATAGGAAACCCCCTTAATGATCTTTTTTCAACTTGAAATTCAATGACTTTTCCTAGAATGACCCCAACATGAGAAAAAGTTTAACATTACCTTTGTTCATATTTCCATAAAAGCTGTACACCAACAGGGTACAAATCTTGTCTTAGGGGTCATTTTTGACCCGGCAGTTATAAAATCATTTTCATACTACAGAAACCATAAAAAACACACACACATACACACACACACACAAGAAATTGAGATTACGTGTGCTACTGATTGAACTCAGGGAAAATGAAAACTTTCTCGCGAATGTGCAGCATCTCCCCTCCACGACGCCACACCTGACTGAAGCTCACAGACAAAATACAAACAAGATCAGAGAGAATAAACATTTCTTGAAAGCATTGTTTACTAATGGAGAATGCAGTCAGAGGCTATAAAGGTGCTGCAGATGACAGTACTCCCATTACTGTAGCCATGAGTGTAGTTTCACTGCCCAGCAGGTTAGGGTTAGGGTTTCGAGTGGATTCCACTGATTAAACACAGTCTTTCTGCACTGTGAAGAGGAAAAACCTAGATATTCACAACGTTTGATGAATGACAGGTTGTTTCTTCATGCAAAATAGATTTGGGGTTTAAAATGCAATCAAGCTGCTTTATTTTAGGGGTTTAGTGAAGGCGGGTCATTTTTGACCCTTAGGACAAGTGGTATATACAGAAAGTTAAGACAACACAAGGGTTAAGTTTAGGAAAAGATTGACTTGGTTAGGATTAGGCAACAGAACTACTTAGTTAGGTTCAGGAAAAGATTGTGGTTTGGGTTAAAATAACTCCGCTAGTGGTGTAACTTACTTGTATGGAAGTTATGTAACAAATAAATCAAGTTAACTTCTGGTTTCACACGGGATACCAACACTGTTCTCCTGGGCGATCCACCCTGACCTTCTTCCTAAGTGGCGTTCGCCGCTCTTTATATCCATCCCGGTTCACAATTATGTGGATTACATAAGAATTGATTTTGTGCTGACCATCAAGAATAAAATTGGGAAATTTGTGTCTATGTACACGCATCAATACATTACATTTTGTGACTATTTCACAAACTGCTCTTCACAAACACAAACACATTAAGACACTTGTGTGAGATCACACTCACCCTGGCTGCAGTTTTCCTCGTCGCTGTGGTCCATGCAGTCCAACACGTCATCGCAGCGCCAGCGCCGAGGGATGCAGTGGGCACGGTTCAGGCAGAGAAACTCATCTTCTCTGCACTCCTTCACACAGCCGACCTGTCAGCAAAGAGACACACCGCGAATCATCACGACTGTCCATTCTAGTGATGTTGTCAGCTGCAATCACAGGAAAAGCAAAACAAATAATCTTTTGTGCTTTTTTTTTTTTTTGGAATCATGTGAAGCTGCACTGACCTCATCTGAGCCATCCAGACAGTTGTCATGTCCATCACACCGCAGGCTGGCTGACACACACCCTCCGCTGGCACACACGTACTCGTTCAGCGAACATGACGGGGCTACTGGAGAAGGGAGAAACATATCAGTCAACAAGCCGCCTTTTTCTCAACTAGAAATCACTCAGGTGAGAGCCTTTCACTTTCTTGTTCTATGAACAAGTGGAAGCTGATGCTGACTGAAAATGTGGTTTCTTGGGGAGAAATTGTTGGAACTTGTCACTAAATACAGTTTATCCTGCAGGTCACAGAGCTCATACTACTTTCTGCTGAACAAAGTGCTCCACAGTACTTGGCCAGTAATGAACAGCGGAACTCGACAGAGCAAATCAGCAGAACTGAGTCCATTTCTACTCATAAAATCATCTCATATTGTATTGCAGACCTTTTTTTTTAACATCTGCAATTAGCATGGAAGTACAGTACGGAGATAAAATTGAGAACGTTTCTGAAAATTGCTGGCACATTAAAAAACTCTTACTTTTTAATGCATATTGCACAGCATCTTAAGGACAGGATGTACTGTATACTGACCATGAGTTAATGTGGTATGATAATAAGGCCAATGTTAAAAACCTAATGGATTTATGCCAATGATATAAGGGCTATTTTCCTTTAAATTACTATTCTAACATTGAAAAGGAAACATTTGCCACGATTGACATTTACAAAACCTTTTCTTTCACCAATAGCAGAATAATTACTGAATTATAAGAACTCCACTTCTACAGAAAAGAAAGCACAAGGTTAAGAAACAGGCCATGTTCTGTGTGCCGCTGTATGTGTCATTAACATTTCTTACAACTCCTTTACAAACTAGAGGACATATGTTTTGAACCTGTTTCCTGGCAGTTTTTCTCGTCTTCCCCCATCTTGCAGTCTTCTTGGCCGTCGCACAGCCACTTGAGCGAGATGCAGAGGTTGTTGTGACACCGAAACTGGTCTTCTGCACAGCGTTCCTCGCAGCCTTTCTGTAAATGGATAATATAGTAAAGAAATAACTATATGGTAGAAAATCAGATTATTATACAGTGCATGTAGACTGTCAATCTGTGAAATATCACTGAAAGTACCACTGATGATGTAACCGTGGTTAAGCGCTATCCTCAAGGCAGCAGGATTCACTGTTCACTGACTTACTGTAGGACTCCGGGGCTTGAAACAGGTTGAACAGGTGAAGAGGCCCTCGTGCTTTCACTGATGTCTTCTAAAGTTGAATCGCTTTAGGACCTTGGCCAGTAGCCTCTCAGAGAATGTATTATTTATTATGCACTTTTCTATCCACTCACAAAATATCAAGGAGTTTAAGTTCATGACATATTGGGTTTAGTTTGACTACCATCAAATGCTGTGACATTATTCTCCCTAATACACACACTTCTGTATAGATAAAGGCAGTTTCTGTAATAATCATAATGTTTTTGACTATAAATACAGACTTTTGGTGACTTTGAACAAAACAACAAGCAATAAAAAAACTGTAAAAACAAACAGAACATGTTCAGAATATATAAACTTGTGAGTATCTTTGAAAGCTGAAGGAATACTGTAAGTTGCATCTGTTTCTGATAGTAGAGTAAAGGTTTAAGCCTTTAACGGTGCTTTCACAAGCCATAGTCCGTTTGGCTAGTCCGAATCAAAGTGAAATTGATACTTTTGGTTTGTTTTCTATCTATCTGGTTTGGTTTCACAGTGCACAAACTTAAAGAGGACCAAATAAAAACATTTATTGGCTGAGGGGCGTGTACGAAGGAGTGAATTTATTGTTTTCGTCTCGAGAGCTGCCACTTCTATGCAGGGAATCACAGACTTTGAAATACTGCTGTTGGCGTTTTTTCAATTTGACTCGAAACTGATCTACCGTGCGCATGAATCCCTTCTCCTCCAGTTTATTTTAAATTACTACACAAACGTCACTATTTTTGTGGACTTTATTTAGCATATTCTGTATTTTCTCTTCGGCCCAGACGTCAAGCAAACATCACACTTCTGCAGAAGTCCCAGGTCAGTCCTCTCCCACTCATGTTAACCTGTTGTTTACCTGTGTCCATCTCTTGGATACCACCTCTGGCAAGTGGTCTCGGATCAGTCATTTTGTTCCGCACCAGAGTACGATTACTGCGTTCACAACTGCCCAAACAAACTGCACCAGAGTTCGATTAAAACGGACTAAATGTTGGTTTGTGAAAGCGCCCTAAGGATACTGCAGTGGAGTAAAGGTATTAAAATATTCCTGCTATACTACAGAACAAAAAAAGATCAGGTAAATATTGGCAGTCCAAACCATAACAGGGTAGACAATCTACTCCTTTATGGTCACTATGAATAGCTAAAATTAATAAGCACTGTGTATTATGATTGAAAGGCAAATTTCTTTCCCATTTGCCTGCACTGACCCAGAAAGTTGGCTGAGGGGGCGACCCATAATAAAGGGTTAATTAGGGTTGCACTGCTTTGCAGGGATTATATACATAGAAAAATGCTGTGCAAATGTTGAACAGAGCAATAAATTAACAAGAATAATGAATGGCAATAATAAGCCTTTGTCCTTGAATTATGCATTGCGCTGCATCATTAGTACACCACTGATTGAGCATTCTTTATATGAATCCTGCAAAAATCTCTTTACACCGTGTAACGCCTGATAAAGGCACATTTAAGTTAATTTCTTCACATATTACAAGAGCGTAAAATTACAATGGCAATTTGAAGCTCCATAAATTAAGATATTCAAGCGTATTTATGAGCAAAACAAGCAGTCTTTGTTTCGCTGAGAGGCATGGGGGGGGGATTAGGATTTCCAGAAGCAAATAAACACAAGGTATTTCATGCGCTAATGTACTTGAAGGTACAATAACTCATCACAGCGATATTTTCTATGCAGCATTGTTGGAACGTAGCGACCATGACGAGTAGATTTGGATCAACACAATGAATTATGACTAGAATGGGATTATTCTCTTTGCAAGTGGCAACATACTCGTCCAATTTTATCTCATTCTGCAATTGGGGTATTTAATCTGTGCTCGGGCTGCAAGCTCAGATACTAACACACATTACCAAGAGATCAAGTTAGAGTTGGGTGATCCTTTTCTATTTTCATATCGTATAATCGTGGCTACTCAAGATCACTGATAGGCCACAATATCACAGCATCATTAAATGTTTAACATTATTATCTTATCTTTGATATCACAATCAAAGCATATCCATAACTACTTTTATGGAGCGCAGAGCAAAGTTTTGGTGAGCAGGCATATGGAGAGCAGAACTGTGGGGTGTCAGATCTGTGGAAAAGAGACTGGAAACTGGTTTGTAATTAAGGATTTAAAATTCCCTCGTCATTTGTGCTGTTTAACATCTAAACATCTCTAAATGTGCAATAGGGTGCAGATTCCAGAGATTATTTTATAACATCTTAGTTCTGATAGTAAATTAGTTCAGATCGCCTTGATATCGGTGTAGGAAAAAACAATCGGCGATCATTCCTTAAATCCTAGATACAGGGTCTGAAATTAGCAGGTGAAATCATCAAGCCATCCGCCACTTTGGTAGGCAGGGAAAATGTTAGTGATGGGATTAAAGAACCGGTTCCTAGTTGCTTTGATTTCTTGACATCTCATGTCTCTGTGACTATCAATTCTTCTGTACTGATGCTTTCCAACAGTTATGCATGTACAATGACGCAACGGCATACGCATGCTGTATCATGTTTAAGTTTGTTTGAGACTGGAGCCAAGGAGGAGAGAAAAAGAAAGCGCTCACAAGCATGGCGCTACACTAGCTCTGAGTATATAATACATAATTAAAACTACTACAGTACTACTAATTTTAATTAAAGCAAACATTTAAATAAAAATAGAATAATTTATTTCCTAATCATTTGAATTGTGTTTTTATGCAAATAACCACGATAGATGACGATAGCAAAGTACAGTACAGTACTCTGTATAGTATCCCTCACCACTCCAGAAGCCATGGTGTAATTCAAACACTGTAATTTACCATGCATATAATGTTTTTTATGTAAAATATATCAAACATTGACTGATATCAGATCTAAAATGTTATTCCTTCATTTTAGTGCATGGAATTCAAACGTGGCAAACAAATAAAATACTTGCCTAGATACACAATCCGATCACCAAAAGGCACAAGCCTAGATTAATTACAGACTAAATCACAGTATCCATAAATAAACACTGTCATTTAGTCTGTGTACACTGTAATTTGTGTCTTTATAATATTACCTTTTGTGTAAACTGACCTGTAATTTTCATATTAACCAGTATTGCCACCCTCATAATATAAAAGATTGGTCCTCAGTTGCTTGGAATGATTCCTATTCACATCGACAAAAGGTTCATTTGCCGGATTTAGAAGAGTTCTTCTTTTGCAGCTGTTTTGAAGTGTGCAGTATTTTATTCTTAATATAGTGTCTTGCTAATACCCGAGACTCATTAGCGGCACTCGTGTGGGTTTACCTTCCTCTTTGATTTATAACTAAGTGGTACACATAATATCTCAAACACTGGCCTCATCTGAATTATCCAGGCAGTCGTAGTCTCCATCGCAGCGGAATCGGGAGGAGATGCAGTCTCCGTTAGCGCAGGCGAAGTCCTTGTGGTTGCAGGTGACTGGCTCTACGATGAGAAAAACAGACACAAAATCATGCCAGCGTTCTACAAAACAAACATACATCCCCCGGTGCAGTAATCGGCCAAATGTTCCGCGCTGGCAAAACCATCGTTTTAGCTAATTAGAGTCATTTTGTATCAGAAGTGGAGAAACTGGCTGATCAAGATGTAAATACATTCATTACTGCTCTCACAATAGAGGGGCAACATCCTTTCTGAAGCCAAAAAGCTCGTATCTGCCATTTAGTGCAAGTGTGTCCCCAAGGATGATATTAGGGCGCAGCTAAACAGCTGCATCAGATCCCATGTCTGGGCCCTCCCCTTGTTATCATGGACTGTTAGCTAACGCAGGGTGTGTGTTATGAGTTGTGCTGCAACAGAGACTCCCAGCAGGCATTGCAGCAAAATCTGATTTGCAGCCTCTCCACTGTCTGCTGGTCCACCTGCTTAATTCTTTGCCATCCAACACTTGACTGGCTTTTATTTGCATTTTAAGTGACATTAATAGGTATGGGGAATAAGCATCTTGTATAAATCACGTAAATGATGCATACTCAGCAAAAACACACAGAAGGCATGCACATACTCGTATGACGTACAGGCAAACAATTCACCTCTCACACACCAACCCTGTCTCCCACAAAATTCTCATATAACTTAACTGCACAACCAAAATACGTTTTGAGGGAAATGTTTTTTTTCACGGATTATGGTCACAGTTTGAAACAGTTTTAAACAACGTGATGAACTTTGTAAATGAAACAAAACTAATACACAACAAAACTACTTGGTTAGGTTTAGTTAAAAAACATCATGGTTTGGCTTAAAAAGACTATGACATCAACCTCCCCTCCCACCCACCAGTTGTGGACGTTCTTGTTTATTATACCCGTTATTATTCAATCACGTTATTTTTAGGGGTGTTAAAGTTAATGCGATAATAACGTGTTAACGCAAATTTGTTTTAACGCCACTAATTTCTTTAATGCATAAATGCAACTTGCAATTTTTAGGTTGTAGCGGGCTCTAAAGCTTTGCATAAAGCAAGCATATTTTCCCACTCCCATGTTAATAAGAGTATTAAATACTTGACAAACCTCCCTTAAAGGTACATTTTGAACAGATGAATATATGTTATTAATTTGCTATTAATCACGATTAACTATTTTAATCGATTGTCAGCCTTATTATTGTTCAATGTAACTTTCATTCAGTCGCTCGATATACTACGTTACTTGCTCTATGCGTCGCTCGTTGTAATACGTCACTTGCTAAGTCTGTCCGCAGTCTTACAAACATAAAAGACAAACTTAGTCCACAACAAAATACGTTTCCTTCCAAATGTAATTGAGAATGCAATTTAGTTGTATGGGAACGTAATTTTTAGGAGACAGAGCTGCACACACACACACACACACACACACACACACACACACACACACACACACACACACACACACACACTTGATTGTACAAAAGATGTGGATTTAACGAGGTGAGTTATCAGCATAATTTCATGAGTAAATGAAAGTTTTCTCCTAAAAGTGATGATGAATATCCAAACAAAAGGGAATATGAGCTTGTTAAATTACAGAGAAAAGAGCTCAAGAGTCTGAGCCTCGCAATATTCTCAGAGAAACAGCAAGATAATAAGAGCCTGTTCTAAAGACGGAGTTGAGCCTTGCTGAGTCGATGGTGGGAAACATCACCCAGGGTGCACAGATACAAAGGTGTGTGTGTGTGTGAGAGGTGGTGGGTCTTCAGAGGAGTCCAATTCTTCACCGCCTAAGTGCGTGCAGAACGTCAACAGTGTATATAAACGAACAAACTGAGCTGCCAGAAAGCGAAGGAGTCAGATACTCACTGCAGTTCTCCTCGTCTGAGTTGTCTCCGCAGTCATTCTGGCTGTCACACCTCCAGTGGTCTGGGATGCAGTTGTTATTCTCGCAGCGGAATTCATGAGGTCCACAGGTCTTTTCATCTTTTTCATCAGGAGCAAACAAACATGAAGATGAAAATGGCTTCAAAGAGCATGAATATTAATAGTGTGCTAGCTATCATATTTTCTAGGTGTAATCATCGTTTCCTCAGGGTTTCCCTAAGCAAGTCTGACACTGAGTTCAAAACACAGTATGCACTCCGGAGGCTAACACACCGTAAGATGAAATACCTGACTGTGCTACCAATCATCCTCAACTGAATTTGTGACAGGAAGTTGGCAAAATTGAACTTTCCTCAAGAAAACATCCAAGAGAATTTCAGAACACAACACATGCTGAGGCATTTGATTTTGGCTTTGATATATGGCTCACCCAAACTGGGTTTCTGTTTCAGTGTCCTGTCAATGCCAACGAGTACCAGCACATACGACAGTGATGAAGTGATATTCTAAATGCCACCTCGTTCAGACAGTCACAGCGGCTTACTCACTGGTCTGGATTTCAGCTTATCACTTCTTTGCCTTTAATGTTATTCATTTGAATAGTAAGTATTATTTCAAATGCCAAAATTGATATTCAGTAACAAGTATTGCATATTTTATTTTTACATGTGAGTGCAAGAGTTCCTCAAAAAAAGCAGATACCTTATGCCCATGTGCCCCTATTTTTTTTATTTTTTTTTTTACATTTTCCCTGCTGTAAGAGGACTGTAGCTGTGTTTCCATTCAATTGTCAAGTGAATTTTAAGCAAACTTTTAGAATGCTGTGAAAAAAATAAATGTGAATTAGGCACGTTTCTATCAACTGATTTGGAGCGAATAAAGTCAGCTACAGCATAGTTTGGTCAGAAGTTGGCGCTATAGGCTACGCATGGCTGTTATCTGCCAGCAAACAAAGTAGAAGAAGAAGTACAGGTTGCGAACCGGAAACAAAACAAGTTGGCTTGGCCATCTAACCACCTACGATAGAAAAATGGAGAGAGGTCTTCAGGAATTAGTTTTAATTGGGTAAGTTTTAATTGTTCTTTCATGTCAGCTGGTATTGGCCATGTTTCATGCTGTTCAGAGACAAAGACGTTACGGGACAAAGTTATGGGAATATCCGAGAAGACGCCGTCAGCGAAAACAGCTGATCAGTCATGTGAGTTAAATGTTTGCTACGTCAGAATTTATTCAGCGAAGGTGTTTCCATAATCCATTTAGCACAACAACTCTTTTTCGACAAATTTTTACATTTCCATACAGCTTTTCTAATGTGATGCTTCAAAATGTGCATAAAAATCAACCCGTTCTCACTCCCAACTCGTCAAATACCGTTGTTTGGTAAGTGCCCCATCGGCATTGGATACCGACGCATGGTGACACCTTTTAGCAACAGTACGCGACGGATGGAATTCGATGGTCGTAGTATTAATAGCGTGAGAGTGCATGTAACAAGTGTATATTGACGTGCTATAAGTTTGTCCAAAAGTAATGCGAGAGGGGTACCCCGTGCATTGGTTTCCGATGCCGAGGGGCACTTACCAAGCAGCTGTATTTGATGAGTTGGGAGTGAGAATGTGTTGTAAAAATATGTGAATGGAAACACGGCTAATGATGTCCACAGTCTACAGTGAAAGATTTCCTGTGGTGATGAGAACAGCTCAGAAAACTTAAAGAATAATGAGCCCTAATCCTCTTGTACACAAGGTGTGAAAATAGTGAACACCTTTAACATATAAGGCTAAAAGTTAATTGTTAACAAGACTTGTGTTAAGGCTAAGGTGATGCTTCCTGCTCAAAATAACAAGCCTGATAATCAGACTTCAGAGAGAGAGAGAGATGTGGGCAGCGATTCAGAGGTCTGGGTTCAGGCTACAAAATGTCAATCACACGGTTCACTGGCATTTCGGAGTCTAACTGTGTTTCGACTCTATTTATTTGCTGTATATGCTGTTTGAAGTGACTCAGCCTGGAGTTTATGGGGCATGTTGTGTGTCAACAATGGCTTGCAGTTGTTGTGTGAAAAGTGATGGAGGGCCTGAAGTATTTCAGTCTTAAATTGGGCACTCCAGTGTTAAACACTAATTACCCAAAATATCTGCATTCAAAAAGAACAGATACTTTGATATTTGCTCTGAATGGGATTTCAAAGTCAAACTGAGAGCTTCCTTTTAAAAAGTCATTTCAGTGCAGACATCATCAGGGATAATGGCCAAGGTAACGCTGTTATCAGTTAGGGAAGAGATGCGTCAAAAGAGGAGGGTGGCAGATTCTGCCTGGATCTCTTTCCAACATGACAGCAGGAGGAGAGAACCAGGAGGGAAAGCTGAGAGCAGCAGCGGAGGACACAAGGCAGCAATTCATTAGGAGGCAGCTCAGTCAGTCACTAACTGCATATAAAAGATGTGACGCAGAACAAAAAAAGAAGCAATATTTCCCTGCTAAGTCAGAGCTCATTACGGTGCTAACGAGCAAAACTTCCTTAAACAGTCTGAAGTAATTCAAAGTGAAAATAAAACAGCTATAAAGCAGCATTATCTCTTTGGAGTGCTGTGAAGTGGTGAGAACTTTTTAGGGGATTAATTATCGGATGACACTGACAAACACTGCAGGAAGTACAGTTTAAGGGGCTAAAGTCAAACATCAGTAAACTACACAAATAAACAGTGACTTAATGGCACATCAGGGTCTTCTCAAATTAATTGACATAAAAGAAGCAGCAAAACCTCCATATGAAACTAACCTCAAATTACAAAGAGATCTATTGAGAGGAGGTGTGAGGCATCAAACAATGAAGCATGAATATTCTTTTAATAATACTCAAATTGCAATTTTGTGCCAAGCCACATATACTGACAACACTATTAATAATAGTTCTTATTCTTCCAATGTCACACCTATGAAGCAACGACACCTGGCCCACACACTCCCATGCCTGTGCAGGCATACGTTGTGCAAAAAGTTCCATTGTGCAACTACTTTCACATTAAAGGGTAACTTTTTCAACTTCTATTTCCCCATGTTTTTGTGTCTGAGTAACTAATGGAGACAACAATCTTTGAATTTGGTCCAGTAATGACGGAGAACGCTGTAACCGGCAGTCGTGAAATGAGCTGCAAGGGCAAGTGAGGAGCATCAATATAACGTTACTTTCACTAAATGTTATTGTTTCAGCCACAGACAGACTCAAATTGTGTGTGACAACATTATAGGCTTCGAGACTTCGAGGAGAAGTCTCGTTGTGAAATCTGAACATCCGTATAGTCTGGCTCAAATAAATATGGGCGGCCATCGAATTGAAAGACCTCATCCACATTGTCAAAATCATCTAAATATTCATCCATGACATTAAAAATCTTTTAGATAACACTAAGCTACGCTTTCTGTACTCCAACACAACAAACTCGCATTTCCACCATGAATGTATTCCACTATTCCACCGTTGTCTTCCGGCAACCTTGTAACCTCGCCAGATTTCATAACGAGACTTCTCCTTGAGCGAGACTCTTTCAATAATGTTGTCAGACATTTATAATAACAATCAGGGTTGTGTCTTGAACGTAACCCACAAGCACAAAAAGGTGCAACAACTTTTGCGAGACTTGCTTTCTTTAACCTCAGCCATTCATGGTCAATGCCAATGTTTTGCAACTTGTAGGTTACCTGATAGACATGACCAACAATCAGAGCCTGTCATGGCCAAAACAAGCCTTTTAGTGGACGTAATTGACGGTGCCAGCTTGCCCCAATACACTGCAGTCTACAGCGCTATACCTCAATACTGGACCAATTTCAGAAATTGTTGTCCCTATTAGTCGGTTAAACACTAAAACATTGTGTTGAAAAATACAGAAGTTACCCTTTTAGATAAAGTATGTAAAGACAATAAGATACTGTACATTATGACAGACTTCATGACCTCAGATCTATTTGATCTCTTTGACAAGGAACTGCTTCTT
This sequence comes from Sebastiscus albofasciatus, assembly GCA_916701655.1. NCBI lineage: Eukaryota > Metazoa > Chordata > Actinopteri > Perciformes > Sebastidae > Sebastiscus > Sebastiscus albofasciatus. The sequence goes on along the minus strand of CAKAOI010045767.1, from coordinate 146,383 downwards.
TCTATGTGGTAAAACTTTAGAGCTTTGCATAACTGTGGAGTTGAATTCTGTCTCTTTGCAGAGGCATGTCAAGCAGATATAATCCTGGTGCATAGTGCTGTAAAAGTTCCCAAGGTACCCTGCCCTAGTATGAATGTCTTTTGTGTGTGCGAGGTCACCATTTAAACACAGACAGCTGCTAAAAATGCCAGGCAAACTGAGCTCTTATTGACAAAAGGGACCGCTGTCCTTCATGGCGTTCTCCTTCAGCACATCATCAGCTAGGCGGCGAGAACACATAGAAGGTCTGAGCCAGACCAGCGTGAAGCCGAGTGTAAAATTAATTCAGATTAAATCAGATTCTTCCCCCCTTTAACTGAAAAATAAGTGAAGTGGTGTGATTTATGGTTAAGTGGGCTTCCACAACTCACCGCAATTAGCCTCGTCTGACCCGTCGGCGCAGTCAGGGTCCTCATCACATACCCAGAGTTTGGAGATGCAGTGCATGGAGGCCTTGCACTGGAACTGGTCTGGTGAGCAGGTGCTCTCAGCTGCAGGCAGACAGACATGGTTTGGATTAGTAGAAATAACCTGAGTGTTCATAATATCTACAGTGATATAAGAAGCAGTGAAGGAGCCATTAATTTCTCGCATACCTTTCCAGTGTTTTATTACAGCAAGGAGCTGCTTGTTATGAAACCTCACATTGTTTCAGATAGCATTTTAATTTCAGTGGTGCAGAGCTCATTACAAAAGTGCATTCACAACCACATCCAATCATTGTGGAAGTCTAAGAAGGGGTGAAGTAATTAGCTTCACTTTAATTAAAGCCCTTTTTTTTTAAGTCTCCCTTTCTCCTCCTTACTTTTCCTGCATCTTCTCCCCCTACTCTGACCCCTCTCGCAATCACATGCAAGACAAATGCAGCAGTCTGAAAGACTTGAACGGGGTGTGATATTCTGATGAGTTACATCACGGCAGAGAGAATCTGTTCTTATCCTCTGTGTGATTCAATATCTAATCCCTTTTCACAGGAACAAGGGCTGCCTTTGGAATACCCAATGACTACATTACTATGCAATGTTGATGCTTGATGTCATATAGTCTGTCCAAGCACAGAAATAAATTAAACCAATTAAAGTGATTTATCTTAGTCTGCTAGATTATACATTTTAAACAAAAACATCCTAAAACCTTAAAAATACTGACTTTTATCTGGGCTGCAATGTTGGAGCGGGCAGATCAAACAGGGGATATAATCATAAACTACCCAGTCTGAAAGCTCAGTAAAGCCATTTCTAATGAGTCTGAAAGTAATAATGCAGTTCCTTACGGCAGTCTGTCTCATCCTCTCCATCTCCACAGTCGTCCTGACCGTTACAGCGCAGGTTAAGAGGGATGCATTTCTGTTTCCTGGTGCACTTGAACTGGCCTGACAGACAGATGTACGTCTCTGAAAGAGAAAACGGGAAGGTGCAGCGGGAGGTTGCATCAATAAGAAATGCTACGAGTCCAAAAGCAGCAAAGCATCTAAACTACTGCTGCTAACTGGTAGTGATTCAACCAAACTCTTACTGTTACTGTTAAAGGTTTTTTAAACACACAGTGTCTGCTAATGAAGCATTTTCGTTTTCATTGAATGAGTAGAAGTGGATCAGGGCTGCAGCTAATCATTATTGAATTTACTTTATCAAATTTTTTCTCCAATTAACTAGACTATGAAATGTTAAACAGTGAAAATGTGATGACCAAAATGTTCTAAAACCCCAAGGTGACATTTACAAATTGCTTGTTTTGTCTGAAAAACAACCCAAAGCCCAACGATTTTCAATTTACATGATTTTGCACGATTAATTATTCAAACAACTGGTCTTGATTAATTTTCTGGCGATGAACTAATTAACCCATTTGTGTCCAAACACTATATTTAGTATGATAAAGAAAAATGCCACAACATTTCTTCTGATCAAAAGTCTTGAAAAGTGTCTAACAGTACAACATTAACATTTTTAGATCACATGAAAAAACAATCTTTGATTAAAGGAGCAGTGTGTAGCACTTAGGGGCAGAAATGGAATACAATATTAATAAGTATGTTTTCTTTAGTGTATCATAGTGTATAGTGTAAAGCGCTTTAAGTGGTCAGAAGACTAGAAAAGCGCTATATAAATGCAAGTCCATTTACCATTTACCATCATCTGAAAATAAGAATTGTGTTTTCGTTACCTGAGAATGAGCCATTTATAGCTTCATAACGGGTCCTCTTCACGAGGTCGTGTCAAGAAGGGAACCAGCAAAGTAGGGAGACTCTCGCGAGGTGGTCCAGATTACCTTCTAGACACGACCTCTTCACAGAGCCGGCCGCCATGTTTCTACAGTAGCCCAGAACGGACAAACCAAACACTGGCTCTAGATAGAGAACACGCTTGGCACACGGGAGAAGTTTCAGTTGGTTGCAATCTGCATCCTCACCGCTAGATGCTGCCAGATACTACACACTGGACCTTTAATAGTCAAATTCAGGATTTTTGAAATATGAGGAAAAACGCTCACATTTTGTTTATTAAATGTTTTCCTTATGATTTAAAAAAAATAAAATAAAAATGATTACACTGCATTTGTGCTATTGAACTTGTTGAGTGAGTTCATAGATACTAAATACCTGATTGTGCTACTTGTAATTTCTGAGATGAAGCCATTTTCTTTATCTTCTTCTTCGCTTTTCTCATACTATATTTAGTATTTAGGCACATTGCTGTTTTTTTCTAAAATATAATGGAGTCTATTGCAAAAACAGTGGTCTCATGTGCCGAAATACTTGATATAGTATGATAAGAAAAACTCACTTTTCAGCCAAACGGTTTAACCAATTTTGAAAATGTCTTCACATTTGTGCTTCGGCAAGCCCAGAGAACACCTCCACCAAAGGATATTAAAAATTTCAGTTGCGGACACAAATGGGTTAATTGTTTTAGCACTAAATCGTACCGTCGACAGACAATGAAAAAAGACCTTGACAGCACTGGACACACGATTTAATTGATTCTGTTAAGTGAGAAACTGCGCAGCAATCAGCGAGAAGCAACGGATGACAAAAAGTTAAAAAGGAACCTCTTAGATTTTCCACTTAAACAGGTAATCGTTGTTCCGTCCTCCTTACCACAGTTAGCTTCATCTGAGTTGTCACCACAGTCGTTTTCCCCGTCACAGATGAATGGAGGAAGAGCACAAAGGCCAGTACCACACTGAAAACGCCCAGGCTGACATTTGAATTCAGCTGTTGGAAGAGGAAATCATAACTATATGTCAGGGTTCAATCAGCGAACATATAAATCAGCACAGAGCATTGTGTTAACGCCATTAAATGCTTAACATATACACATTAATGACAACAAATAGACATTGAAAGTGAATAAGCAGCAAATTCAATTTTAATATCCCTCAAAGCTCACCAGAGTAGGAGTTGACTTGTTCGGGTATACAGTCGTACTATAGTGGAAACCGGTTATAGTCATCACGTCTGTGCAGGTCAAATTGATCACTATAAGTGGATGATCATTATTACAAAAATTGTTGTTGTTGTGCATAATTTCTCATGCAGATTACCATCTAATTGACATTTGTATATTTATTACAGGAATACAAAGGTAGACCAGCGTTTCTCCTTAAACTGACAAGCCGCTCCTCTGAGTTTTGCTCAGCTTTTTAATTCATTTTTAATATTTCTTTTAACCGTTTAATAGCTTTAATCGGTTAAAATTCTTAATGTCAGTTAACGGTTAAATATTAACATCCCTAATTCTGTTCCAAGCTTTTTGATCCATTTAAGCAGCACTGTAACTATGATCACTATAAACGGTTTCCACTGTATTTTTAAAGCCAACCTTTGAATAACATGGCACTCACGGCAGTCAGTAGGTTCATCTGATCCGTCCCCACAGTCGTCCACCGTGTCACACTTCCACCAGAAAGGGATACACTCATCTGTCCCGCAGCGAAACTGTTACAGAAAATATTTTAAAAAAAAAAAACACAGAATTGGAAGTCAACATGAATATTTGACTCTCCTTTTAAGGTTCAACACTCTTCAAAGCCAAAGTCAAAATCAATACACGTCCATTTGCTAGGACCTACAGTACATGTCAGAGGGGGGAAGCATATGAGAGTAAAGCAATTTGCCCTGAGGGGAAAAGTACGGATCAACAACATGATCAAACTAAACTTAGAAGTGGGAGGAGAGGAGATGGCTGACCTGACTGGAGGTGCAGTTGGAGAGGCAGGTCTTATTGTCAGCCGCCAAGTAAAAATTAGTGGGACAGGCACATTTGTGTTCTCCGCCAGGGGACAGAAGACACAGGTGGCTGCATCCTCCGTTTGCAATCTGACACTGGTGCTTGGGTACTGTACAGAAGGACACAAGCGAGTCAGACACAAATCATTTCCTTCTTAAAACTATAAAGGATGCCCGCAACAACTGCTCGGCATGGGAGGGTAGAATGAACACGAGCGCCAGATGGACTTCGTACCTTCAGGCTGGCGCAGGGAGTGGTAGACCTTGATGGATTTGATGGCTTGCCAGGAGTTGAGCAGCTCCATCCCCTGAGCGCCAGTCGTCTTGTGAGCACGTCGTAGCGATTTGGACTTCCCGTCCGTCCAATAGACAAAGTCCTCAAACAAAGTCAGAGCCATGACCCCTTGGATATGATCATAGGTCACTGGAGAGGGACAAATGGGTCATGGTAAGCTTCAATTAAATTACGTTTTTATTCAATCTAACAACCAGGGTGCTGCTAATTATGTGGCACTTACAGCACAAACTTCCTTGCAATAAACCTCTCAATCAGTCACACCCACGACAGATCCATTTATCAGTTTAACTGATTATTTTATATATTTTTTATAGCATTTCTAATAGCCCCAGTGGTTCTCAAGCTTTTTGGGGCCAGGGATCTCTTGCAGGGGAGAAAAAGGACCCCTTCTTAATCATTATATTAAGCATTTGTTCACTACCATTTGTACTCTTCGATGCCATTTGAGCTATTGGTGTTCTAAAACTCTTCAACCTAAATACTTCAGACCTATTTCAAAGTGATAAACAAAAACATATTTAAATTTGAATCATGTTAAGATAAGATACAATGAGATAATCCTTTATTAGTCCCACAGTGGGGAAATTTGCAATATTATTGAATGTTTATACAACTTATATACCTTTAAAACAGAGGGGGATTTCATTCAAATTGCATTTGGATTCAACTCTACAGCATTTATATAGCGTACATTTCAAGTGAATGGATCTTAAAAGCTTTCAGAAAGTGAACACTAGCAAGACCGGCATAGTCCTAATAAATCCAGAGATTTAAACTGTCTAAAGCTGACTGTCAGTAAGTGCTTCAACTTAAAAATACAATACACACAATATGCCTGTTTTATTGGCGCAAATGGTCCCCATCTGTAGATCTGCACTTTTTAATGATACAGCACAGTTTTATAATTTATAGAAAATAATTTCGTGGACTCCCCGACAGGGTGCCACGGACACCACTTGGAGGGTCACTGCCATATACCACCATCTTTAACTGTCCAACATTTAATGTCATAAACAATAGTAATATTGACACAGACATTCAACTTAAAGTTAGTAGAACAAGTTTAACATCTACAACACAATTTAAAAGTCATGACTTGCCGCGTTAATGCTTTACAGAAATTAGTGGCGTTATTTGCATTTCCGTGTTATTAACGTTAACTTTGACAGCTTTACATTTAACAAACAGATATCGGATGGTGTCAAAGTGTTCTTCCCCAAAATGTCAACTATTCCTTAAACATGAACAACACCTTGGTCTCACCTTTGCGCCTTTGGGTGCCGTCCATGTTGGCAAGCAGGATGTGGTTGTCGTCTGCCCAGTAGAGCCTCTTGTTGGTGTAATCGATAGTGAGAGCAGTGGGGCTATAGATCTCTGTGTCAATGATAACCGTTTGCCCGCGGCCATCCATGCCAATGCGCCCGATGTGAGGCGGTTCACAGCAGTCTGCCCAGAACACGTACCTAATCAGAAGTATAGCACAGTTCAAAGAGCTATGTATAACAGCAGGCAAACGTGAGAGGAATAAAAGATTAGGACTGACACCAAATGAAACTCCTCAAATGAGAGCTGGATCTAACAGTTTCCAGGTTAACCATCTGAAAGGAGCAACCCTACGCCTGTTCTCCGTCAAGCTGTGAAATCAATCCTACAGCATTATGGTGAGCTTTACAGTAATGATAATATGCTTACCCTGTCTGGGGGTCCAGAGCTAGATCCGTGGGGTTCTTGAGGCTAGAACTGATCAGGACGGTGGGGTAGAGGCCGTTGGCTTTGGACACTTCCAGAGTTTTCCTTTCCGCATCACACCAGTACAGATTCTTTCCTATCCAATCTACTGCTAAGGCGCTGGGCACTGCTGTTCGGTGGACTATCTGGTAACACAGGGAGAGGAAGATGAGTATCAGTATGGAGGTTTTTTGTGCAAGTAAAAAGTCTGCAAAGTTACAAAGCCCAAAGTCCACACCAAAGGGAGTTACTCTCTCCCACAGAAACGCTGCTCCTTAAACACCTCGCTTGAAGTCCTGCCTTTTCTTCCGTAACGTGGTGATGTCACCAAGTAACTTCAAACCTCAAAAAGTTCTATCTTTATTACAATCATCATATACGTAAATAGTATTTGGCACACCCTCAAACAAAGCTAGTTAGAGCAGAGCTGGAGTGGAGTCCGAAGAGTTTGGTTCGGTTGCCCAATCACAACAGCCAGTATGACGAAAATAAAGTGTTTCTTTTAACATTAAAGCATGCAAACGTGCTCTAGTAGAATCCCAAAATACAAGTATGCACCTGAAAGTAAGCATAATATGTCCTCTTTAAAGTAAATGTGTCACATACAGAACACTCTGTCATATATATGATGAAATATAATATACATTTTATCAAATTTGTAAAATTAGGATATATTCATTAAGTAGGATGACCGTTAATGTGTCTGCTGTCTGTGCTTCTTTTACTTACTATTTAGGTATGTTTATGTGTGCACAGTATTGCCACACCTGCTAACATTGTGGAGAAAGCAATAGTCTATTTGAGCTCCTCACATAGTGTTTTGCTAAAAAGTCACATTTGTAATAATGTCAACGTCAGTGGGTGATGCACACCGTAATCTAAATTATTTCACTTGGACTTGATGTGAAAGAGTTTACTAGTCTGGTGTGAAAAGAAGTAGTTTGTGCACGTATTTTTGTCAGATCGAGGAGCTGTGTCTAAAGACTTAACCAATTAATTAAGGTGCCGATGTGGTTTGACCCATGCATAATTATGCAGACCACATTTCTCAAATTAGAGACTACAGATGGAGGGCACAAATCATTCCTGCTGCTGTATGACAGCTACAGTAGAGGCTGATGTTAGCAAGAATATAATTCATCTCACTCAGTGCAGACTTGTAGCGACTCTTAATCACATACAAATTGTATTTTGATGTGCAATTATAGCTGTACTAGCTGTTAATATAACTAAAGTCAATGTGCATAAAACCGTTTTTTCTGTGTGATTTTGAGGCCTGTGCACTAAAGCCAAGAAATTTGCTCTTTGCACTTGTGCGCAGTACGAGGTGGTTTGAGCAGGTGAATACGCAGATGCAATTTCATGCAAACGTAAATGCCAAAATTGCATCTGCACCACTTCACTCGCCTCAGTGCAATTACCAAACAGGCGCAAGTGCAAACGAATGGTGTTGCAGAAGTCTGTACTGTTTACTCCATCAGAAAACGGTAGTTCATCTGCAAAAAAGTGCTTTTTGTTAACTGTGGGGATGTAAATACTGTAATTAAAGCAGGTAGGGTGGAGGAGCGCACAGACAATCTCATTAATGATTTTATTCATCTCACTGTGCTAATCTCAGTGAGAGATTTGGTCAAATATAAGTATCTTAAACAACATCTAAGGAACTATCTAGGAACTCTATCAATATCCCCAAGCCAGTCTAGCCTCTGAGTCTGAAAAAGCAGTTGTTCGGAATAAACAAGCATTGTGCCAGCTGGCAGATAAAGCCGGTGCCTTTAAAACACCCCTTTTACACCAAAAAAATAAAATAAAATAAAAATGCCAGCACCCATGCAATCTGTCATTAAGGAACACGATGTGCTTTGAGGCCTCTTCTGTCATCATTTGCAAGAAAATATATAGTCTTGGCAAAAAGACTATAGCTGTCCCCTAAGCAGCAATTTGGACAAAACTGAGCTTAGAACAGTCACTAAAGTGTCACTTGTTGTATAGTATTTTCCATCACAACTGCTTCCTCGGGCAAATAGGAGCTGATACATAAAGTCCTCCTGGTTGACTTTATCCATAATATCTCACCATTGATCAAAAAGATTGCTTCATGTGGCACTGAAGGTTAACTTGAGAGGAATGTCAATGTTTTGGATGCGGCTCACAAAAACACAAAGAAAAGATGAATCCAGAGTGTGTTTATGTAAGCCTTTTGTCCTTTTCAGCTATTTAAAGTAGACACATGCTCATGACTCATTTTGTCTTTCATTATTTGATCTTATGTGTTTTCACATAATTACAAAGCAATTTATTTTTTTTTGTCACTATAGCGACATGTAATACTGACTGATTCAACAATGACAGCGATCATTAAAGTCACACTGGTTGTTTTTCTTTCAGCTATCAAACGCTAAATACCTGCTGGGACGTCACTGATTGCGTAACTGCAAAATCCTTCAAAGTTTCAACCCACACAGGGCCGTGCAACAGAAGTTTACTCCTAAGAAATGTTGAAAGAAACATGATAAATGATATCTAAAGCTGCAGTAGGAAGAATTGGAGCAAATATGATTGAAAAAAAAGTTATTTTTATAAAATGTCACTACATCCTGACAGTAGAACATGAGACAAGTCATCTGAAAAAAAAAAAAAAAATCATGTGCCTCTGTGTCCTCCGGTGCTCTTAATGGCATCTGCAGGATTTCACAGACTCGAGGGAAACAACCAATCAGAGCCGAGCTGGAGCCTTCTGTCTCTGAGCAGCTGTCAAACACTCACAAACCCCAACCAAACGGTCAAACTAGACAACGCTTATCAAATATGAATTCATATTCTGTTACTGTAATGCCTATTTCTCTCCTCAAATGTTTTCAGAAACATTCAGAACGTTTGTGACCCAGCGGCCATGTTGAGATCAGTTGAGGAAATGCCAAGCACCGCCCACTAGCCGGAGCAAACTTTCTAATTTTACAGCTAAACCGTGCACTCTAAGATGATTCGGAAAACATTTGAGGCGAGAAATAGGCATTACAGTAACAGGATATTGATTCATATTTGATCAGCGCTGCCTAGTTTGACCGTTTGATCAGAGTTTGCGAGTGATTGACAGCTGCCTCCGTTGAATGAACAACCAATAGGAACGCTCTCTCTGAAATAACCTGTGATTGGTCAAAGTCTCTCGTCACAGGCTAGATTTTTTAAAGCCTGAAACCAGAGCCATGAGGAGGAGAGGAAAGTCTAGTTATCTCTCAGAACACTTGAATTACAATATGCTTAAAGGTTATTATGGAATTTTTGCCCAATGATGCCAAAAAACATTCTGCCTACTGCAGGTTTAAGTGTTTTCACATAAATAAAAGGCACTTTATTTTTGCCACTATAGCAACATGCAATATTGACTGTTTAAACAACGACAGCATCTCACTTAATGGGATGAAACCATTCGTTAATGTCACACTGGTTGTTTTCTCTCAGCTATCGAATACCTGCTGGGACGTCACTGAATCAGTTACTGCAAAACCCTTCAAAGTTTCATCCCACACAGGGCCGTGCAACAGAAGTTTACTCTGAAGAAATGTTGAAATAAACAATGTAAATGATAAAAATCTATAATTAAACTACATTGTTTTAATTAAACCATAGAATTCAATTAATCTCTGCCTTGGCTGGATGAAACTATTTTGGCAGAGAAAAAAAAAAAAAACATGCTCAGAAATCGTCTCTGCTCCCCGACCTTTTCTTCCTCATATGTTAAGTCTATACTAGTGACACTGGGTATCAGTGGCTCTTTTAATTAACCCAATGCTGTGAGAAGCTCCCCGATCGGTGTCTCAGACAGTTTGTCCTCTCGCTAAGCTGTGGCAGTGGCTCAGACAGAGACTGTGGGAGTAATTGAGCTGAATGAGCCTAATACCCCCACACACCAATGCTAATGAGATGTGGGACGGGGGCCCAGCAGGTGTTCTGCTGACGTCCCAATGTCCCCAGTGTCTGGGCTCAGATCCCATGACCCCGGTGACAAAACCACGGTGATTACACCAGACACTACTATTGTGTCGTTAGGCTTATTACATTTATTTGAGAGCCATTGATGATATTCCTATTATCGCAAACACACATTCATTGTTGTTAAGCTAACAGGCCGTTGGCTGGGGACAGAACAAATCCATCATGTTGACTAGATAAAAGGCGCCTATCATCAGCTGAGCATTGATAATGGGCCACTTAAGCAACACACTTAGTTTTCTAAACTCGACCAGGTGACGCATCTTCACAACAGAATGCATCTAAATACATTAGTAAACTGGATAGAGTAAGGAAAGATGGATAAATAAAAGTAGGACAGGGACCAAACAAAGTAAAGCCAATGAATCTCGGGTAAAGCGGCACGAGGCACCATATGGCAGGCTGTCACAACAACTAAATCCTGTGGTACCTTGAGGTCGCTCCCATTGAGGCGCATTCTGTTGATCTTTCGACCGCTTGGCCTGGTTGAGTCCACCCAATAGATAAACTCCTTCTTGTAGTCAAAGTCTATGTGGATGATGTTGTTGAGGCCCTGAGGATGCAGAGGAGAGAGAGTGAGCACAAGTAGATAAAAATGTCATTTTTACTTTCAAAGGAAATTAAACAATAAGAGATCCTGAGGGTGAAAAAAATATTAGGAGACACTTTCATTGGTGTACAACAGAGTATACATTAATTATCAAATTCCCCACAGTATTATCCCCAATGTTATGTTAATGTGCAGGTCTATAGAATAATTGTTAATTCCGTATTTACAGCACATCCATGATGCATTTTAGGAGCAATATTGTTCATCGTAATATGCAGAACAGTGACCTTTGACCACCAAAATCGAATCAGTTTGTCCTGGAGTCCGAGTGGACGTTTGTGCCAAATTTTAAGAAATTGCTTCAAGGCGTTTCTGAGATATCACGTTCACAAGAATGGTTTAGTTTAGTTTATTTAGAGCCTCATGAGGTACTGTATTTCAACAGAAGCTACTCTCCCTGGGGTCCTCATTCATATTTGAAAAATACTTCAATAAGAAAATATAGACATCAATACACATCCGTAACATACATACTCACAATATGACTCTATACATAACACAACCCCTAAGACACACAACAACAAACAACACCAACTCAAAAGCCTATCTAATACATACGATAGCTCTAAAGTTCATCTCTTACATAATTAAGAAAAGAAATCACTCATGTGATCCAGTGAACCACAAATAAAGTGGGATGTATAGCTCTCTACATCCATATCACATCTTTAAGAACAGTTATGGTACGGACGACCCGAACACATAATCCCTCCGCCCACGGCTTTCGCTACGCAGAGGCATAAAAGCAAAATAAGAATCTAAGACATAAAATAGCGCAAGTTAAAATATAGGGATAAAATATAAAACATGAATAAAATATAAAACAAAGTAATATACATTTTTGTTAGACAGTATTGGAAATTAATAAACTGAATGTAAACAGTACTGTCAATGTATATGCATAATAAGAAGTAATATATCCGCGTTCTCCGTCTCACCCACGTCTGACAGATATGCTCCTATTTCAATCAACACAGGCGGTGTAGCGACTTATGTTTTACTCACACCATGCGCATAAACACAAGTCTATTTTCTTCCTTTTATATGCATGAAACTACAGTGATTGTGTGTTCTGTGAACTGTCAAGAACGCAGGTTACCTATACTTGACATTGCTTGTATGCCTCCTGTGTCGACACTGACAGAGGGCTGGAGCTGCTGTGCTTATGTGCTGCTTTTTCTCTTTCAAAAGCAGGCACTTATCAATGCAGTGAGGTTAAGTTTAATCAATTATTTAAAATGCTTACAGGTGGAAACACCAACAGGATGAGAAACATAGCAAAACAAGCCCAGATTCTACAGTATCCGTGTGTGTGATGTGATATTTACTGTACAAGCAATATTGATTCAGGTGGTTTTCCCACAGGTTCCAATGCTTTCAGCTATACGGAGCATTTGGAGGCCAGTGAAGTCTCAAACGCTCTGTGAAGTCGAAGTCCTAACAAAGCAGACGCAGTGACGCACTTCCCTACTCCGTCATGCTCACGTGACCCCACTGTCAGTCAGACGGAGCCGCTCACCAAACAAGTGGCCCCCACCCTGTTGTCTCACACTGTGGGTGACGACAAAAGGTGTCAGGTAATCTGACAGGCGAAATGAGACATCTTCATCAGATCATCAACACCCTCACAGACAGGCGCCAAAGTGTCCTGGGGGAACCCTTCTCCGCTCCAAAAATCAGCAATAGAGATGAAACCTGCATGCCCCTTTTATCAGTGTCTCTATCCACCAATACGTCTCCCATCCATCTTCCCTGGAGACAGTATAGAAACCAACCAACTACAAAATGAATCACAAGCTTCTAACAATAGATTCGGGAAATGGATATGACTTGTTTTTTTTTTTTAATTGTATAAATAGTATAAAGGTGTCTGCGTACAAGTTTTTACAGAGCAAGTAGGACTGGACGATAATTCAATATGAAAACGTATCATCTTTCAATGGAATCGTATTATGATGAAATCATTTATCGAGTTGTCATGATACACAATGAGCGCATACTAACCCAAATTTCTCAGAAAATCATCAATTACCAGAAAACATACTATACTGTAATGTATTCCGTTATCAAAATATGAAATTACCTATATTGAGATAGAAGATTTTGGCCATATTGCCCAGCCCTAAGTGCAAGTACTTCAGTATCAACATTACTGTCAACATACCATTGATTTCCTGTTCCACACATTCAACTACTTTTCTTTCTAAAATAAGACATGTCTGACAGGAAAACCTTAGGGTGTTGGATGCAGTTGCCAAAGTTTGTTTGCCAATTGACTTGACTTTGATTTGGCTTTAAGCTTCAAATAGAAATGATCCCCACTTTAAAGTTGGAAATTGGGGATCATTCCTCTAACATTTAGGGGGAGCTATTTGCAGAAATGGAATACATTATTAATAAGTATGTTTTCTTTAGTGTATCTTTCAAGTCCACAGGAAGAGCGCCGGGCTCTGAAGCAAATTGGCTCTAGATAGGGCCATTTACGTTTTCAAGTCGGCCACCGTAGTTCTCCAACACGCTTGGCACACGGGAGAAGTTTCAGTTGGTCGCAATCTGCAACCTCCATGCTAGATGCCACCAGATCCTACACACTGCACCTTTAAATTTAATTTCTATAGTTAACAACAACCAATCGAATTTGGTGGCAACATGCTAAAACTAATCACTATTTTTACTTCATGAAGAACTCAACATTTCTCAACAGTACAGCTGTCTGTGAGCAGACGGCTCATGGAAAGTCTAACTTACTTACTTAATGCTAAATGTTATCCCAGTTATTCGCGTTCCGCACTGTCTTAGAGCCAAAGCCAGCTCTAATAAATCACTACTTAGTTTGAAAAAGTCAAACTAAGTAGGAGAACAGAAACACATTGAATGGGTTTAAACATTAAACATAATAATAATGTGTTAGAGTGATACAATTATATTGTGAGTGACTTGTGTCTGTGGTGGGAAGACAAATTTATACTAACATGCTAAAAGCAATACATAAGGAAAAAAAAGAACGATTGGCTCATTTGAAATTTGCATAATATCATGAACATATAATCTGAACAGGGTATGTAATGGTGTGGTAAAGTGATATGAGGTCAGTGAAGTATCCACCACCACTTAGTAAAGCCATGTGCATATTTCCCTCTCTAGCTTCCATTAAACGCTAAAATGCAGCAATTAAAGTGAGTTGTGGCTGATGAGAACTCCGATACAGACAGCAGAGTACACGGAGTCAAGAGGGTATTATGACTGTGAGAGGAGACTGTAGGATACCCCCAGGTTGATTTACAGTAAATCACAGCCACCCATTTGTGATAATCAACAGTCAGATTCAAGCGTTGCCCGGAGCAGCTGTGATGAAACCTGGGGATGATTGAAATAGCTTTTCCATGGGGTCCTCTATGGGGTGATTTTGCTCTCTGCCAATCAGAATTCCCTCCGCCCATGTTGAGGGGGTTGGGAGACATACTGGACAGTGAACATCTCATTTTCACAGAACAATACTTTACAGAGGCTGTGGTTTTAATCCCATAACTGGCTTGAGAAAATAACTCCTTGAGGCTGAGGAGTGCAATCACCGACGCACTGATTGTTTTTGCCGAGTACCAAAGGCTGAATGTCTTTATTTGATGTAATACATAATTTTCAGTGAAAAAGGGGTTTGTGACGCATCTTTCAAGCATGAATCAAGGTGCTTCTCAGATCAAGGATGGCAAACATCAGAGGGTAAGCAGACCGGTGCACGCTGATTGATTTGCAGCGAACTTTTCAACATGAATGTGTCTTTATCAAAATCTGAAATACATAGTTACGTTTTTCTGTCATAATGTTGTCAACCATTTCTGCAAATACAACACACTACATTCACTATTCAAAAAGGTTTCACATTTTCACATTGTGTCAGTGTGCTGACTTGACTATGATTTGCCCCAAACTGCATGTGATTATCATAAAGTGAGCATGTCTGTAAAGGGGATACTCGTGGGTACCCATAGAACCCATTTTCATTCACATATCTTGAGGTCAGAGGTCAAGGGACCCCTGTGAAAATGGCAATTTCCTCACCAAAATGTAGTGTAAGCTTGGAGTGTTATTTAACCTCCTTCGCGACAAGCTAGTATGACATGGTTGGTACCAATGGATTCCTTAGGTCATTTCATATCGACATACATCACGATATAGCATGTTTTCTGGTAATTCAATACATAAATATGAAATAACCACATAGTAAAAACTGTTTTGTATACCCCGATGTGATTAGATGGAGTCTTTAGATTTTCTAGTTTCATATGATGCCAGTATCTTCAGTCTAGCTCTACAACTGACCCGCTACAACCTCCAAAATATCGATTGCGTTAATGCGTTGAAGAAATTAGTGACGTTAAAACAATTTTGCATTAACACGTTATTATCGTGTTAACTTTGACCAACCTAGTTTTCAGCCATTTAAACTCATACAACCTCAATATATAGCTGTCAGACTGGGAACAAGAGGCAGGGGAGATTCCATATGAGACACAAAAAGAGGACAAGATGGTGATGTGACTGACAATCTGTTTATGCCTCTTAGCAGCATCTGATAATGGGGTAAAATGTCACTACAGTCACGATATGGTGATGATGCAGATATCGCTTACCTGTTTCAAGATGGTGTAATTTGAGCCGTCCACACTCAGCTTCCGGATCTCGTGGTGGTCCGCCATAATGAGAAACGGCTCTTCAGCTGAAATGAGGAACACGCACCGTTAAAGAACCGGTGGGACTATCAAGTTGAGAGATTTAAAAAAAAGAGAAAAAAGAAATCAGGCTGACCTGACAGAGCCTTGCATGTATTGGGGTTGCGCTCCAAGGCTTCGTAGCCGTCCACACAGAGGCACTTGTAGGAGCCGTAAGTATTGATGCAGCGTTGGCTACAAGGAAGCGTAGTGGAGCATTCGTCAATGTCCACGCACGTCTTCCCATCGTCTTTCAGGTGGAAGCCAGGCCAGCATTTACACTGATTATATAAACACACAAAAATGGTAAATATTTGATTAATGAACACAGGAAATGACAGACAAGTTAGCCGTTCTCATTGATCATTATTAATGAAAAATGTCGATCAGTGTTTCCCAAAGCCCAAGATGACATCCTCAAATTCCTAAGTTTGTCCACAACTCAAAGATATTCTGTTTTTCTGTTTCTATCAGACCGGCACATATGGGTACTTTGCAAAAAGTCAAGGCCACGCCCCCTTTTGGGGGAAAGCAAACCAAAGATCCCATAGATATCAATGCAATTTGATACGTGTTTGATTGTAATTTTTGACAAGTTTGTATGCATTCATCTCTTGTTAAACAAACTATTGTTTTACACACATGTCTAATCACTATTTTGCGACCTGAACCAGAGCGTTCTTGATACGTTAATAAATTAAGGTTGATCGCCGCCATATCCCTTCAGTCTTCCCCCGTCCAACACAGTGGTCGGATATTGCTTATCCAGACTTCTATACATATTTGATTGAATCACATTAGGCTAAGTGTTGTCTGTAAATAACCAGCCTGTTAACAGCCAACTGTTTGAGCTATAGGCTGAGATTTAGTTGGAGTTGACAGTCTGATGCTGCTATAACGTTAATGCATGACTGTATTACTGCAGCAGTAAAATTACTTAGTTATTAAACATTAATTCTAAAACAAATCTTTCAAGTTTTATGTTCTGGCTGGCTTATGCATGTCGGAAAACACTGAATATCTGAGTTCTTTCTTTATACGATAAAATAAAAGCAGTGCACTTAACAGGCTGTGCTCTTACAGTTATTTTAGATCAATATAATAATACTAATTATAATGGCTTCTTTCATGGCACTCAAGGTTACCTTCCATCTCATAAGATCAAAACACACCAGTAATAAAATTAATACGTTTCAGACTCCAGTACCTTTTTCTCAAAGTAATGCAGGTAAAGCAATAAGAATGTATCAAAACCTATAGCATCTGACATATACGATCAAAGCTGTGATATTATAGACATCCTGTACCTTGGTTCAAAAAACATTCCATCATACTTCAGTGACCAGCCCCCCCCTCAGAATAACTCAAAGTGCTTGTATCAGCTGCTGAGGACCCAGAGCAAATCCCTTCCTTATCCACAGTTCTAACCTTGAGGGCCTTTCTGCTGATCTCCCTGTTCAGGCCACAAATGGATGAGCTAAGGGTCTGCATTGATGTGCTCTCTGTCCAGCTCTGCCCCAGACATGACAGGGAAGAGAGGTTTTCTGTGCTTTAAGCCAGTTTTCTGATGCAGTGAGCACCGTCTCATGGAAGAGTAGGAGAGGGAAATCCAGGGACGAAGACATAAACTGCGGCAGTCTGACAACAGTGACGGCCACCGGAGCACTCCGCCGGATGTGGCCTTGAACTGGACTCAACCCCGACATCACATGCAGCCGCCACTGGCAGGCACGGCACAATCGCCCGTCACAGTGAGGGAGCGCAGACCGTTGTTGGCATATCGTATTCTTACAGCGTTCAAGGTTATTCAGAAAGTGAGAAACTCAATGTATGTAGGCTCCAACCCGTCTTTATCTGTTTAATTATGTGTAAAGTTAATTAATCGTTAATGTCCACGCTATTACTAACATAACCTCCACATTTAACCTGCTGCTAATGATGCTAGAGCGTAGAACTGTAGGTCAGTTAAGTCTATGAATTAAAATGTTAGGATGTTAAATGTTAGCCGTGACTCATATTTACAAAAGAACACTTTGCATTAGGTTCTTTGGTTGTTATTTCCATCTGGTTTAAGCTTTAACTGGATGAATTAGGCTTTATGGACAAACTGTAGCCAGCGAGTGATTCTGAGGAGGAATGCCAGCGTTTTCTCATTCTCAGGGCGTAAATTACCGACGCTTTATCATCGCCGTGTGATACCAATGCACAAAGCACCCATTAGCGCCTCTATGAAATGCACCTGGCCTTCGATTAATACAATGTAAACCCATCTGCGGCAATATTAAATGTTCAGAGAAAGTGCTCCGGGAATGTATTGACGTAGTTTAAAGAGCGAAAAGACACACTCAGTACACATACTAAAAACGCGTGGGAGAACACCAGCTGTGACGCTTTTTTTTCTTTCCAATGTGCTTGGGGAGGTTGCGCTCCTGTCACGCCCGCCGTTAGTCAGCAGCTAAAATCTGCACGCTGCAATGACGATGATGTTGAAGTTGCGGTAATTTAGCAGGAAGCCTCACTGACTAAACACAACCAAAGCAAAGATAAATGGATTTTCAGCACTGTAAATCTCTCACACTAGATTTACACTCGATTAGTCTGTGTCAGTCTGGCAGACCTTTCATCCGGATGTTGTGACGTCCTCGAAAAGAAAGGGTGAAGTAAGTAAAATAGTCCATGGAACAGGTTGTAAAGCTCTGGGTAAGTTAGCCCTGCGCTAAAATTATTAACTTCTCCTCGATATATTTACCATAGGCTGATATTTACGGAAAAAAAGAAAACATATCTGCTGGCTGTGATTGGTTGTTCCTCGTCACTTGACAGCAGCATTCCATAAGTTAAACTGTCTTCATCTCAAGACGCAGCCGTTGCAGCCCGAAAAATAGGCGCTTGGGAACACTTGGGAACGCTTGCGCACTGCGACGGCAGGCAGGAGGGCAGGTGGATGGGTCCAACAAACACAGGGCTTTCATCCAGGAGACTTCTGTTCATGTCCTGTGCTCTAAGTTTCACTTTCACGTTACAATCAGCTGTTCGTTCGTGTCCTGCGTTCACAACGTGAAGTCACATTTCCACTCTACAAACTTAGTATTTCTAAGCTCATGTTGTTTTTTTCCTAAACCTAACTAAGTGGTTTTGTGATTTTGTGATGGTTATGTGACGAGTTGGGATGAGAACGTACCGGCAATGCACTCCCAAGCTACTGAAGCGTTTTTGAGTCCATTGGTCACTCACCTTGTATCCCACAGGAAGATCCTGGCAGTCCTGTGTGCACCCACTGACTCTGCGGTTCAAGCACTCGTTCACATTACAGTTCCTCTCATCCGACCGGTCTCCGCAATCATCTCTCCCGTCACAGAGATTCCCCTCAGAGATGCAGCGTCCATTGGAGCACATGAAGAAGGAGCCATTGCACAAGCTTCCTGAAAAGAGCAAGACATGACTGTCACTGGCACAACGCCCTGTAATTTCACAACAAAGTCGGGAGATGATTTTGACTTGACAATGGCTCTCGACAGATGAATTCCTTTCAAGAAAGCTTTCCTGTTTGCGGCGCCTTTTGTTTCCGCCATATGTCCCCGCTAGTTTCCTGTGCGAGTGGTGCTGCCGGTGACACTGATGAAGAGATTCCAGTGGCGAGCCAAACAGCAGTCTTACCTGCGGCCAGACATTTGAGGTTCAGAGGTAGTTCGTCAGAGTGGTCGGGACAGTCTGCGTAGCCGTCACACTCCCACTGAGAGCTGAGAAGACAGCGGCCGTCCCCGCAGCGAAACTCCTCTGATCCACACGAGCGATAGACTGAAGAGAGAGAGACAGACACTTTTTCATGAAGTTGAGCTCAGCAGCGACACAGCTTCGGTTTAGGGTGGAACTTTGGCAGAATTAAGAGCAAATACTGAGAAATAAAGCTTTCTACAGCCATTGTTCATATTGCAATGTAGCACCCTCGTAGGGTATATAGAATCATTGCTGATTAACAAATCAAGCCATCTGGAGGTTTAATGGTGTGCACAGCTGCATTGGCTAATATTTCAAATACAGTATGAATGTTTCATCAGCCCATATCATCACAAATCAAATCTGTAACAGAGAATTTCCTCTAGTGGATACACCAAAAAATGTAAATGCCCGAATAAAACATGGGTGTTCATATGTTGACAAGTATCATAACATCAATTAGAAAAACTACAATTACAGCCTGGCGGTTTTATGCCTCCACCAACCAGTCAAGTTCCAGTTTACATCCATTTCTGTCCAAAATGTCATCACTTCATCATTTTATCCCATTAGATATTTGCATGAAATTGTCATATTTAGTGTATGAATTCTTGAGTTACGGCCAAAAACGTGTTTTGTGAAGCCACAGTGACATTTAACCACCAAATACTCATCAGTTCATCCTTGAGTCCAGGTGGACATTTTTCCAAATTCCCTCCAGGCATTCCTGAGATATCGCGTTCAGAAGAAGGGTACAGTCAGACAACCCCAAAAAATAATGCCTCAGTCCACGGCTGTCGACAGCGCGGAGGCATAGAAATCCTAAATAACTGAAATTCAGACCAGACCAGTGAAACATGGCCTGATTTATTATAGATAAACCAGCTGCAAAAGACTTAATTTATGCATTTTCATCTTCAAAAGCTTAAACATATGCCAATGTATGCATACATGCCAATTTATATTAAAGTATACTGTATGTCAATGTGCATGTTTCTATTTTATTTGCCCGTTAGGTAATGTTCTGTGCATGCACAATATATTATATTATTATAATATAAACTAAATCTGTATATGTTTACATGCTCTTCTCTGTCAACATGATCTAATACAAAGCCGTACAAAAAATATAAAAATATGAACAGTATAAAACCCTTCATGTAGATAATCATTCCATCATTTCAAACAATGATATTGTATTTCATAATTTTGTGTAGAAAACTGGTAAAGGTCCAGGGAATGCAGTAACTGTAAAAACACTGTCCTCCAAATAATTTATTTTTTCTTCAATGTGTTTATATTTAGTTTTTGCATGTCAAGTGTGGTCGCCTACAGTCTCACAATGAATCAGGTACTTCATTTAGGGTCTCTACCACATTATGGTCTCATGTTTTAACTGGACTTTATTCTGCGCTCCACTTGCATGGTGAATTTAACTTTATTCACTTCAACTTTTCCTTCCTTTTAATAACCGTGTACTACCACGGAGAACCCCGGAGAACAAGTCCACCATCACTATGTTAGGAAACAGTTTTTTCAACTTGATTAATGCAGCTTTCAGTAAGAGCATATTCATATAGCATTTGGTGAATATTAAAAGCAAAATACATCTACTTGCCACATTCCACTGACTCATCAGACCCGTCTCCACAGTCGTCATCATGGTCGCAGACGAATCGCTGTGGGATGCACGCGTTGTTGCGGCAGCGAAACGAGCTGTCATCACATGTGTTGTTGGGTGCTAATGCATGACAAAAAAAAATTGTTTCAAACGCTTCCCAATGTGTAAACATGTTTTCCTAAACATGGCATGCAATATGTGTAAAATGTCGACATAAGTGAGCCTCATGCTGCTCCTCTGGTCTCTGTGTTGTCTAATGTTCAACATTGTAAGTAGAATGAATGCAGTTTGAATGGTCCAGGATCCAGATTACACCACTCAGAGAAGAATGTGCAAAATCTTCCATTGTGCACTACTTCCCACTATATACGTGTTTTCTTTTTCTTCCTTGAAATAAAATGTGCAAAAAGATTTCCAGTAGGTGTTCAGTGGGTTTCATGTTGTTTGACACAATGAAATCTAAAATTCTACAGAAGTGTAAACAAGCAATGGTCACTTAATTTGGGGTTTACACTAAGTTGCTTTGTATAATTGCAGGGAGCTATTCAATGTGTTGAAGTAAGAGTTTACCACAGCCAGCTGCAGACAGTTCATCGCTCCCATCAGGGCAGTCCCGTTCGCCATCACAGAGCCAGCGCTTGGGAACACAGGCGTATGACCCCGGGCAGCTGAACAGCCCTGGAGCACATGTCACCGAGCCTGAGAGGAAAACAGGACCACATGCTCCATTTTCAAAAAGCCAAAGAATACAACTGGTCAAATGCACCACAGAGGAGGAGAATGAGTACAAGGGACACTGAACTGAAGCAGATGTATGTTGTTTTGTTAAGATGGTACCTTCTGTTATCAGTGAACCTTCACCAGTAATTCCAAAAGCACTTATATGGAAATATCAGACTATATTACAACTCATAGAATACTTATATGGAAATATCAGCCTATATTACAACTCATAGAATACAGTTTATGGTTATGGTTTTGAACTGATTCCTCTTTATGACCTAAACAAAGTCTAATTTTCATTGTGCAGCAGTTATGCAAGCTAACAAATAATGACAGCGCTATTGTAAGTAACAATTATTTGGATACTGTAAGTCAGCAATACTCTCCTTTATCTCAAGGCTGCCCTTTAAAGAGAGCAGTGGAAAAAAAAAAACTAGCTGCACTGAGAAACAAAAGGTAAATACAGAAGTTCAATTAGGCATGTATAGCTAAAATGCATATCTTGTTTTTGACAAGAATTGTGCCTGGGAAACCTTTGGGCCATTCCATTAATATTTCTCTGACACTCCATTACAATCCAATTACACAACCAATGTTCACAGCAATTCTTGTCTCTTTATTGTGGTTGGATTCTTTTTATTTTATTCGAGAATTCATTACGCACACATCTCATTTGCCCATTGAAAAAGCTCTGCCTCCTGGGCCTCAGTGATGAAAAATCTATTTGCCTCAGTGCCCACTTGAATCATCAGAAAATGCCTGCGGTCTCATTTGTTGTCTCATTAAGATTGTTTCATCTATGTCCATTCATTTCCAGCTCTGCTAGGGGAGCACATGGAGCCATCACGGGCGATACAGCAGACGTGACCTTTTTACACCAACAGCAGATTCCTCGTGGCATCTGAAAGGGCACTAACCGCAGATCTGCGCGCTCTCGTCCAGGCCGTCCTCGCAGTCGTTCTCCCCGTCACACAGCCATTGTTTGGCGATGCACTTGTTCTTTGAGCAGGCGAACTGGTTCCACAAGCATGACGAGTCTGCAGAGGGCAGCGGGAGAGGATTTTTCAATGCCATAAATCAAACAAAGTGAGGAGGAAACCACAACAAAAGTGGCGTACCCTATAGAAGGGGCAGAACGCATTTAATCAAAACGCAACAAGTGAGCTGGCTATTATTTGCCCCTTGGCTTGCTTGTTTTTCTCTGTAGTTTTTCTGCTTAGCAGCACGCATGAGTGTAGCTGCCACACAAAGGACTGCAAATATATATTTTTCCCTTTCTCTCACAGAAGAAGGCATTTTGATGAATGCTCCTGGTTTCTCTGCAGGGAAATAAAAACATCAACTGAACATAAAACAGGAGTCTAGATTAAATATCGTATCAATATCAAAGCACTGAAGTATTAATTATTAAGGTTTATTTTCTCTTATTTTAATTGGAAAAGAAACTAGGCTGCACAGTGGTGGAAAAAAGTATTCAGATCATTTACTTGAGTAAAAGTAACAAAACCACAGTATAGAAATGTAAAAGTATGCATGTGATTATCATAAAGTGGGCATGTCTGTAAAGGGTAGACTCTTGGGTACCCATTTTCATTCACATATCTTGAGGTCAGAGGTCAAGGGACCCATTTGAAAATGTCCATGCCAGTTTTTCCTCGACATAATTTAGCACAAGTTTGGAGCGTTATTTATCCTCTTTCCAGACAAGCTAGCATGACATGGTTGGTCCCAATGGATTCTTCATGGTCGCAAATTGCTTTAATGCATTAATAGAAATTAGTAGCCCTCATAATAATAATAATAATAATAATAATAATAATAATAATACATATATATTTATTAGTTGATTATGTTTTGTTTTAATAAACTGAATCTGTAAATTAACTAAAGTGATTAAATAAATGTAGTGCAGTAAAAAGGACATTATTCTCCACTGAGATGTAGTGGAGTAGAAGTATAAAGTAGCAGAAAAAGGAAAAACTCCAGTACAATACAAGTACCTAAAATTTGTACTTAAGTACAGTATTTGAGTAAATGTACTTAGTTAATTTCCAGCAGAGGCCAGCGGTGACAAGAAACACAGCTGGATGTCAACTAAGAGAGCATAAAGCTGATCACTGTGTAAAAGCTATTGTGTATAATGTGGATGTATTCATAATCTGACTGTGCTGACTTTGTGTCACTGAGCCACCCACACTCCCCAGGGAGTCTTCCTGTGGTCTCTTTCTCTCAGATGTCAGGCCTGGCAAAGTCTGCCAGAGCTTTGATGAGATGTTGAGAGGAGGAAGGGGGCTGTGTGCTCCAGGTCACACCGCAGTACAAGGAATTATGGATCCTACTGTGGGTGGGGGGTGTGGGGAGGGGTCTCTCTCACCGCGCTGCTTTGCTTCCTGTCAGACTTTGTACATCACACCAGCTTTACGTGCCTTGATCCGATGATGTAAGATAAGGATAAGATAAACATTAAATGGCTAAATTTGGAAACCGTGATTATCCCGGCTTTCTGTAGGTGATACTAAATTTGCACTTCAAATGCTGCTTCCACAGCGGCTTCAAGAGTATAACAAAATAGCAGGTCTACAGCACATTAAATGTATCAAAGAAAGTCTTTCATGTCTCATTTTCAATAGTGTTTCGCACAGCAGAAAAGCGCGTTATGCATTGTGAAGTGACAAATGACTATTTCCTCTAATCAGATGTGGAATTTGAAAATTTCTGAAATGTAATGACATTTTCCTCAAGCCACTTTGACTTTGCAGTCAGATTATCAGTGGCTGGAGCTTTTTATATGGTAATTAACTCTGAGGAATGGGAATATTGTCTATTTGTCCTGAAAAAGCTATTCAGAACTTCTCAAAGAATCGTGGCATAATTCATATCAGCTCTGATGTAAGCACATTTGAAGCATGGGATGTTATCATTTCACACAGGCACAAATGACATTTTTAGATAAAGGAATGGAAATGCTGTTCATGTGTTATGCATCTCTCGAACAACATTCATGGCCAATTTACAAAATAAATCAGATAACTCCAAGAGCATTAAATATGGAGACTGGATTGCAGTGAACTGCCTTCGTCTATCTGCTGCAACTGAAATGTGAACAAAGGTGCTGATTAATTATACAGGAAGAGCAAAGCACACAAGTAAGAGATCTGCAACATCTGAGTCAAACACTCGCAAAGGCAAAGACGTCTTAGTTCTACGGTCACATTTTGTTTGTGTTATTTTCCTTGAAATTAGTCCCTGATGCCATCAGACCCAAACTGCCAGAGTCTGGCTAGTTTGAAGGCAAAATTAACTAAACATAAACAAAACTAACGTCTACAGCCGGGCTGTACAGCGCTGCTTTGAGCTAAATGCTAATGTCAGCATGCTAACATGCTCATGATAATGTTAACATACCTAAGTTTAGCAGCTGTAATGCTTAACATGGTCACCATCTTAGTTTTGTGTGGTTTACCAATTAGCATTAAACACAAATTAAAGCTGAGGCTGATGGTGATGTCATTAGTTTGACACGTATTTGGGCATGAACATAGACTGTATAGCCTATAAGAAGTGGACGTAGTCACTGTGACATCGCTCACTGGTTTGTAGACTGCCATTTGGAAGCCTAAAATTCAACATTTTGGCCGTCGCCATCTTGGTTTCTTGCAACCAGAAGTGACATGAGAGGGGTTAAAGTTGTAAGACGAAAACACGGATAACTCCCAGACTGGACAACGCCGTGGTAGCGACCTGTCAATCACAAGGTAGCCACGCCCTAAAACATACCCTGCTTTATGGTCTATTTGACTCTAAATAGGACCATAATCTACTAAATGAACATCATGCTGTATTGAAGAAGACGTGAAACTAGTGATTGAGACCATAAACTCATGTTTACAATGTTTACTGAGGTAATAAATCAAGTGAGAAGTAGGGTCATTTTCTCATATACTTCCATACAATCAGACTTCTTTTTGCAACCAGAGGAGTCGCCCCCTGCTGGCTATTAGAGAAAATGCAAGTTTAAGGCACTTCCACATTGGCTTCACATCTCACATCTTCATATTTATAAATAATCAGAGGGCTGGATTGAAGTCGTTAAAGGGCCGGATTCATATAGACTGTTAGATAGAAAATATAATAGTCTGACAACTCAAACACAGACAGTGAGTGTTTTGACACTGTGTGTGTGCACTACTCCATCACATCTAATTACCTCGTGCACCTGTGCAACGGTGATGAAGCTTAACAGCTCCTCTGACCACCTACATGAAAGCACCCGGTCCTTTTTGCTTTGGTGTCAAAAGCGATGACACGTGTGCGTGCAAGCTATTGGTTTTGAAGGCAAATCATATTAATCCATACCATGACTCAATTATGGCCCCCCTGTTTAATTGGAGAGATCCTGACTTTGTCCTGGTAAGCTCTGCATACATTAGCACGGATCAAAGCTGCGGGTAAGAATGCGCTCGCTGCCTCTGGTGAGGGAAGTAGAGGAGTGGCATTGTAATGTGTAATCCTTTCATATGCCACCGCTTTCTATTGAACCCACACTTCCATCTTCAGTGTAACAGTTCCACTGACTGATGCCTCATTAATTAATTGTTACACTGGAAGTGCTGTATATTATAATTCAAAGAGAGAAGGGGAAAAAAACGGAGTCTTCAACAGCCTCACTCTGGATTCAGCGTCGGGATTAGACTTTCAAACAAGCAGCAACACCCACTCGAGAAATCTCAATAAGGGGGGAGCAAAACAAAGTGAAGAGAAATTGCCTTATGGCACAATAAACAATCATCTCCTGTCTTTCTGTCTCCTCCTTATATACTGTATGTAATATTTGTTGCAGGCTTGGATCTATTCAAATGACAAAAGCATTACAACAAATAGCTTCTTGTTAATGGAAAATAAATATCCTTCCAACTGCCGACAGTGTTGTGTACTGCAAACAAATACCTCATCTATTTCAACCCGTTAGAGAGCAAAACATCATTTCAGTTTATTGCGTATGGGAGGTAAGATTTGTTGGTTTACCACATTGGAATTCATCAGCTCCGTCTTCGCAGTCCTTTTGGCCGTCGCACAGCCAAACGCTGGAGATGCAGTTCCCGCTCGGACAAGCAAAGTGGCCCTCCTCGCACTTCTGCCCATGGGAAACTACGACGAACAACAAAACCAAGTCAGTCCTCTGGGCGTTAGCGATGATTGAGGTCATTATCTTCTCCTAAGCTCTCTCTGAATCTCTGATTCCACTGTCATAATCACCTCCGAAAATGAGATCTGCCTTAAGTCTTCTCTAATTGAAGATGGCTTCCTTAATCTGCACACGCAAAACAGTGCGTCTGTGCGTGTGTGTGTGTGTGTTTGCGTTGGCCGCTCACCCTGGCAGTTGGTCTCGTCGGCGTAGTCTCCGCAGTCGTTGGCGCCGTCACAGATCCACGTTGGGTGGATGCACAGTGAGGTGGAGTTGCAGCCGATGAAATCTTTTTCTTTCACCCCCAGCTTGTAAAAGTGAGAGCAGTCGGTGTGGTCTGAATACAAAACACAGCACCACAATAACTGCCTTGTCACAATGGAAGTAATAGTGGAGATAAGTGTGAGTGGCAGTATTCAATCTGATCCAAGCCCAGATTTAAGTTACTGGATCCATCTGAGGTCTGTACTATGAAGCGAGTTAAACATACCCAGGTTATCTTCTCGTTATTTGGCTTAACTAACCCTAACAAACGAGGTCCTGCTAAGTGGTTCTACGACGGTGGTTATTAACTCAGTACATCAACCCAGGGTTTCTCAATCTGGCTACGAGCGCGTTCACATGAAAGGGGCGCTGTTTGCAGCATGAGACCAATCACAAACATGGACTACTGTCAGCAGAGCGGTATATTTTACAAACAGAGTAAACTACAATATCAAAATTGTCGATATGTTAATGCGGAAGGTAAATTAACACTTATTATTATTATTTTAATGGAATAGTCTACTCAAAAGTCAGATATATTCGTCTAGATGGGGCAGTGATTGTTTGAGAATAGACGGCTGAATAAATTCATTATGGATATTTGATATTGATGTGGTGTGTATGAGTATTTCAGCCTTCTTTCAGCTGCGTCCCCGACTCCGGAGGTGTGAAACGGACTTGAGAGCAAATCAAAAAATAAATATAAAAACATAATTCAAAAAGGTAAGCACCCACAGCATACAGCCAGCTGTCCTTCTTGCATTTGTCAGTTTAAACTGTGACTTCTTCGTCTTTATGTATTATTATCATACGATCTGTGCTCTGAGCTCTGATTGGTCAGTAAGTGGTGCTTTTATATGAGTTGATCCCTTATCTGGAACATAACCTCCTCCGGAGCAGGTTTGCTGTTCGGCATAAATTACCATGGCGACCTACCCCGGTAGGAAGTAAACCACCATTGTAGGACTGAAAACCCAGAGTTAACCCTGAAGTTACCTCGCTAACCTCACATCCTGCTTCGTAGTACAGGCATCAGATCGGCTACAGGTAGAGGTATGTGTTTACATTCTCATTTTACCGTAACTGCAATACAAGTCACAGGCTAAAGGACTTACTGCAGCTCTTCTCATCCGAGGCGTCGGCACAGTCGATGACCTGGTTACACCAGGCTGAGTTGGGTACACAGCTCCCGTCCTTGCAAGATGACTCTGATGAGCCACACGTGACATCTGGGGGAGAGAATTAGCATTTCAAAAGGAGAATAGAAGCAGCACTCGGAGGCAGTTACAGGTACGGCTGACGACAACAGTTAGAACCTCATCCTGTGGGTGGTTAAAATTAGCTCCCGGTTGCTAACTGGCAGATAATAACCACATTTTTTAATGGCAATTGAGAACTTTATTGTTGATGTCAAATTAAAAAAGAAGATGCCAGGCTGAAGATGACACACTAAAGTGAGATAAACTCCTTCCTGAAATCCCAGACTGCTAAGTTGCAAGGTCCACATTAATTATGAGAACACCTCTGTCTCCTTGTGGGCTCAATCAGTTTGCTATTAAGAGTCGATACACCTCAGTATTATCCCACTATAGTCTAATTACAGCAGGGGAATGAGCAAAACTGTAATTTGTACTGGATTATCTCACCATCGAGGTCAAAACAAAATCAGTCTGGCCATATTGAAGGGACACAAAATATTGTCCAGGCAGCCTTTAAGGGCGGGGGTTGGGAGACTCTTTGAATTTGTGCACTCTTTATGATCATGGGGCTCATTAGACAGTGAAGGCTTAGCACAGCATGTGGCCTAGTGCGCCGTATTAATGCAGGCATTAGTGTCGCTGGATCCTGCCCTCAGAGGCAGGACGGATTGAACCGGAGATCAAACGGCTGTGACTCACTGCTGCAGAAAGCTTCATCAGAGTTATCCCCACAGTCATCGATCCTGTCACAGAAACGACTGTTGGCCACACACCGCTGGTTGTAGCAGGGCCTGAAACCCTTCCGACAGCTCCGGTTGTCTGGAAGATGAAACAGTGAAATTCAGAAATGTTTTAGAAATGACTAAGTGCTTATAGAGAGACAAAGTCCCTCCCCTTACGGCGGACCCCATGGGACCTTATTTCGGAAAAAAATAGTAGTCAACGGCGAGAGACGGATTATTTTTTTTTTCCTGTTTGAATTGTGGCATGAATCACACATATGATGTTTGTCACAGTTTGTCGTAGGGTCTGTTGTAGCATTATTAAGTTTTGTGTGAAAACGCTCCGTGAACTCCATCTCTCGTCTCGCACAACATACGTCACCAACACTAGCTAGCTAGTATTAGTACTGTTGCACGCACAGATGTAACATTATCTGACCTTACGTGTTTTATCCAGCGACTCCTCATCTGAGTACATACCAGTACGAAACACACAGGCATCGTAGCTTCAGTGAGAGAGATGTCACTTAGAAGACTTTTGGGTGAGTAGTCTTTTTTAGGGGTGGACGGATTGATCTGAAAATATGAATACTTCCGAAACCTACGTCTCGTTTTGAAGATCGATTCTAGCGTCAATAGGACAGATACAAAAAGAGATCCGTTTCCCTTTTCTACACCCCTTTATATTTCATCAAAGACTAGAATTGCAAACAATGTTCTGTTGTATTGTTTGCTTCTCACTGCTGTTTTGATGTTGTGTGCAAGAAAGAGGAGCATGTTTGGAGCTATTTCACAGCTGTGAATGATGGTTGAAGGTTGTTTGTGCTTTTATTTTTTTGTTCTTTTATATTTGCACTAAAAAAGGCTTAAAAAATTCATTGTTCTCAACAAATAAATGTTTTCACTTTGTTTATTAAAACAAAAAAAATCATGTTTGCACATTTACAATAATAAAAAAAAACATATTTTTTGTTATTTGCCTTAAAGGTGTCCTGTGTTTTAACATGCAAGTAGTTAATAGCAGAAAGCAACAAGTAAGAACATAAGCCACTTTTAATTATAAAAATAATTGGTACTTATATTGGTGATTCTGGCCCTGTATTACTTGGCAACAGATCAAAACCAAATTTTGTGGTATCGCCCACCCTTATACATATTTTCACAGTCTTATACTTCAACAGTTTTAAGACAAACTGCGACTTT
The DNA here is from genome assembly GCA_916701655.1 of Sebastiscus albofasciatus. Lineage (NCBI taxonomy): Eukaryota > Metazoa > Chordata > Actinopteri > Perciformes > Sebastidae > Sebastiscus > Sebastiscus albofasciatus. Next base: position 116,141 of record CAKAOI010045767.1, on the reverse strand, counting down.
CTTGACTTGCAAAATTATCTTTTAAATTGACAAACATCATATGTCTGATTCATGGCGCAATTCAAACAGGATGTCTCTTGCCGTTGACTACCGCTCATATATTTTCCAAAATAAGGTCCCATTGGGTCCATCGGAAGGGGCGTGACTTCGCCTCTCTAATGCACCAGAAATGTCAACAACTATTTTTTTTACAATAATTCAAAATCCAACCAAAACATTTTTCCGAAAAGTTTCTTACCACAGTACTGCATCTTCTCGTCTGATTTATCTTTGCAGTGGGCCACTCCGTCACAGGTTAGCTGGTAGTTTATGCACTCGCCATTCCCACACTCAAATTCAGTGTGGATGTTGCAGGAGGAATTTTCTGCTGCAGAAGAAGACAATGAGGGTGATGAACTGTGACTGTCAAAATCTCAAATCTCAACTGAGCATATTGAACAAACCTTCTTACATACTGGTGAGCTCAGAGGCAACATTTCACTGCCTACTGTAGTGAACTCCACATTTACTCCAGCAACCCAGTTGTGGGTCCACATTTGTAAATGTCATACAATAACCCCATTACCCTTATACTTCAACTTAAGGGAAATCTGAGATGCCTGGCATATTCTGATATTCAGTTGGTAGCTAAGTCTCATTTGATCTAGTACACTGACTTAATGATAAATGTCAACATTGTAGTGATTTCAGTCATCAGGTATAAATACCTTTACAGATTTTGACCATTCTCTGTCTGTGCTCTGCTACTTGCAGCTTCACAATCTAAAAATAGGAAACTTCTTCTTGCTCTAGTGATGAGTGGAATCGGGGTGTGGTAGAAAAAGCCTGTCGTCCTCTAGCGTGACATCCAGGCTACCATCCAGCTCTTCTGAGTCACTTGCCATGTTTAGTCTGGCCAAACCTCCCTCGTTTGAACAGCTCCTCCCACCTTATGGTCTGTCCTCACATTGCATTTCAACTTCAACCAGCAATCTGTCAAATTAGAAAGCCAGACACCAGTGAGATGCTTTTGTCTTGTGACTTTAAGCAGGTACGCTTTCAACTTTGTTTTCTGCCATGCTGGCACACGACATTATAGCTTTATTTTCCTGAGCAGCATCGACTGTGACTGCTGGAATCATTACAAACTTACTGGAAGAGACAGCAGCTGTTCATGCTTTCCTGTTTGTGTGCCGTTATGCTCAAAGGAATCAATTCAAAGATAATCAAAGGTTCATGTAAACAGCACAAATAAGAGCTTAACCTGCATGTGGACAGAAGCCAGGTTAAACTACGCATATAAATGTAGCCATAAAGAGTGTCATTACAATAAATATCTGGTACTGAGAATGTTCCAGCGTTTGTGGTAGAATTAAATCTGAAGCTCCTCGTGACTTACACACGCATCTGTTGTCGTCTAACAGGACACGTTCTCCTCGGCAAGAGCAGTTGACCCTCCCGTATGGGGTTAGGAGACAGAGATCACCGCAGCCTCCGTTCATGTGCCGGCATGGCGACAGCTCACCTTCAATAACAATCAAACAGAATAGATTAAGCGATGACAAGCAGCAAGAGAAAAGCTCTCCCCTGAGACACACTCTTTTAAATGGCATCAGTCGAAGATGTTCAATCTTCTGCCTTCCACGTCTACTATATTATTAGTAAGTGATATTCCAAATAAATCTTAAAAAATCCCATGGGAAGATGACACAGATTCTCTGCACTTACGCTTACTAAATAGTTGGTAAATCTAGAAAGGAGCTCCTGCTCTTTGGATCTGAGGGCCTTGACACCAAACCTGATCATTACTGTTAATGGACAAGATAGCTAATATAGATTTTCTCCTGTAAAACTCAATTACAGCGGAGATGGAAACAGCTTGATGTGATGTGCTGTGGCATGACACTGGGCCTCATGCAGAAACATTCTCTTGAATGTCTCCTATAGTTTCTCTAAATTGTATGTTAAGATAAAACAAATAACAGTAGTCAACTTCAGATGCACCAAATGTTCTTCACCATCCAAATCTGCGTGGCCAATTGTTTATTATTAGCATAGGTAACGCTCCCTAAACACTATAGGGCAGGTGTTAGCATAGGTAATGCCCCCTAAACACTATAAAAGGGCAGGTGTTAGCATAAGTAACGCCAATAAACACTATAGAGCAGGTGTTAGCATAGGTAATGCCCCCTAAACACTATAAAAGGGCAGGTGTTAGCATAAGTAACGCCAATAAACACTATAGAGCAGGTGTTAGCATAGGTAATGCCCCCTAAACACTATAGGGCAGGTGTTAGCATAGGTAACGCCCATAAACACTATAGGGCAGGTGTTAGCATAGGTAATGCCCCCTAAACACTATAAAAGGGCAGGTGTTAGCATAGGTAGTGCTCCCTAAACACTATAGGGCAGGTGTTAGCATAGGTAACGCTCCCTAAACTCTATAGGGCAGGTGTTAGCATAGGTAATGCCCAGAAACACTATAGGGCAGGTGTTAGCATAGATAACGCTCCCTAAACACTATAGGGCAGATGTTAGCATAGGTAACGCCCCCTAAACACTATATAACAGAAGGTATTAGCACAGGTCCCCCCCAAACACTATATAATGGCAGGTGTTAGCATAGGTAACAAACATTATATAAGAGCGGGAAAATGTGTCCTTATATTGCTTACTGCATGACGTCCAATGTTTGTATTCATAGATACCAACAGGACTAAGAAATACACCACTAAACCAAAAATAGGCAGATATATTATTATTATTCAATAACAAATTTCTACAGATGTTTATTATTATTATTATTATTTTTAAGCATGGGGTTGATTTAAGTTTGAAATGCTGCACTTGTAGTTTGTTTTCATTTGAAGGCTCACCTATGGTCAACATATAAATAAAAGAGGCTGTTCTGTTGTTAAAGGCTACCACTAGCCTCACTGACAGGTAACAAATGTATTACAATACTGCGTATGTGGTCTCTCTCTGCCTGGGGTGCTATGTGAAAAAAGATGTGTGTAGCTCTGTGGAAATCATGTATTTCACTAAATTGCATGACATAACCCCTAAAAAAGAAAAAAATATATATGTGAGTGCTTGTCTAGTTCTGAGAAATAAAATGTAAAAAAGTAACTTAGCAACAAGAGATGTAGTATTAGTGTTCAGAGACAAACGTGCGCTCTGGAGACCCTCGGTTATTACCTGCCCTCCAGCCATGAGTATTTTATTCATGAGAGAAGAAAGCGTTCTGCAGCTCAGGTAAACCATCTGTATGATTATTTAGATTCAGGATATTCATGACAAGGGAAATGCAATAAGAGGTTAACAATGTAAAGACGGGAAGAGGATAAACTGATTAGCAGATCAACCAGTGTTGGTCACTGCACATTATACTGTAGATGTGCAGCTGTGCCCGTGCAGGTCATAGGATGTGATTACTTCCCATGACGAGATAAACGAGGAACAGCGTGGCTCTCGGCATCCGAGTCCAACCGGTGGGACCCGCTTAAACCCACTTCCCTTTGTCCTACTTGGAAATATAACTTTATACGACACTTAAGAGACTCCCTTTACAACGTAGGCTACTTTTTTTTATTAATTACCTCTGAAACTTAAGTTTCTAGCCATTCTAAATAAGACCTCCTTCATTTATCATAACCGCTGTTTTTTACATAAATATGAGAAGCCTTTTAAAATATTTTGCTTTTAGTTAGTTGAGCCTGTATGATATACCAGTCCGATATTATCCGCCAATATTCGCCAGAATATTTTACTGTTATAATATGTACCTTGACTCATCTTTCAGGAGCTATGTGGTGTGTGGATCTATCTGTTTTAATTCTGCTAGATATTTCTTTAATCCACCACCCATCCTATCGAACACTGGATGTGCATGTCTTTCTTATCATTCTTTTTCATCTTGACTTGGTCTTTAACAAGAAAGTTTTTTGTTGAACTGTATAAAGATTATATAAGTATTCTGCCTCAATGTACAATATATCCTTGTCAAAATTATTAAAAAAAAAACTTCATAAAATGCTTTTGATAGGCTACTTATGGAAATATCTACTCTGTTGTACTTTTTTTGTATATCATAATAACAATGTATTTTTTTATATTGTAATATTATCAAGTAGCTACTGCCTAATATTACTGTTGACTTGTGTGGTGGAGCTGTACTGGGGTATGTGGTATTTATTTTGATAATCAGCACTGGATGATTTAAAGCACACTTGTATGAAGGAGGGAAACCTGCCAAAATAAAAACGAATAAATAAATAAATAAATTACTCGATAAATAAATAAATATGCCATTAAAAATACATTAAAAAAATCATATGAAAAATAAATGTAGGCATTAATTTATTGATTGGTTGAAAATGTGAAATAATTTTATATTTCTGTTTTAATTTGCTTCTTTTTCTTTATTTTACCTTTGTATTAATTCCCTTATATATAAATACTCATATTTTTTATTTTATTAATTTATTAATGGCTTAAGAAATGTTTTGTTTTTAGTTAAAAGTTAGTGACAAGGCTATGCTTGTCAAAAATGGAATATCAGTTGATATATTGTTCTCAGATTTCATTATCTTAATTTAGATTGTATTGTTTATTAAACAGGAACACAATACATTTATTACACCAGAGAAAAATAAAAGCTCATTTCCATCTGTAGCCCCTGAATGGAGGCCACCGGAGATAGGGAGGTTGATGAAATAAAAGATAATAGTCAGTTGTGGTGAATTAAAACGCTTACATAACACTTTGAAAAATGTTGATATTGGTATTGACCTCAAATAGCCTGGATTGTTCTGGCTTTATTACTTCCCCAAATGAAAAAAAAAGTCTAGCCAGTGGGGGAGGAAACTGTATGCATGCCCCAATAAACAAACCAAAACACAAGTGCATGCAAACTGTCAGAGTGGCACGGATACGCTCTAATATTCTCACTTTGCTAAAGTAAAAAGTACATACTGCAACATATTTATTTTAGTCTAAGGTACACTAACATAATGAATATGCACATGTGTACAGTAAACTCCTGCCCAAAAGCACACATCATCACCCAGGCACCTGCACACACACGCAATACACAAATATTTGCAGACACCACACCGCATCCAACGGTCATTAAATGGAGCTCATCTCCAGGTGTTTAAATACTCACAGTTGTTTGTGTCCCTGGCCACAGCTATAATTCCCATTGGTTGATGAGGTATGTCTGCTCGAAGCACCTTTGTGTCACCGCCCGTGAACTTGTTTGATCGCAGCACAGACCTGCGGGCCCAGTCGGACCAGTAGATGAAATCTGCATAGATGGCGAGCCCGTAGAAGTTTCCAGGTCCGGATTTAACTATGACCTAAAAATTAAAGAGCAAAGCACTCATGTTAGGACTGCTTCCCATTATGCTTTTCAGATTTAAGTCTGTCAAATGCCACTCTGGTACTAGCACATTTACAGTATATGCAGGGTTCAACGTTAATGTTTTCTGCCAAGTCGGGCGAGTGGGTCAGAAATCTACTTGTTCACTTTTAACTTGTCCCTATACAATTTGTTTTATGTATTAGTAGTTATCAAACAACAACAAATACCAAAGTAAATTGGCATGTTTAATCTTTATTTAAATACATTAATCTGGAGTTTCGCCCCCAAAAATACAGCCTGAGGGCCAGAACCGGTCCGCAAAGGGTCCGATCCGGCTCACTGGATGAGTTTGCGAAGTGTAAAAATCCTTAATTCCAATTTTTCAATAAAATACACTTCTAGTCTTATTAGTCCACAGGGGGGTTGCGCTGTCCTAATATGAGTAGCAGGCTCTGCTGGACACGCTATTACAGATCCCATGTGCTTATGTACAGGCTACGTGACACAACACCGTCAAGCTCCTGTTCATGCAGGAGCCGCTGGTGGAAAAAAACGTCTTTGTCAAAAAGGAGAAAAGTGGACTCAGTGTCAGGTTTTCCAAGATAAATGGACCAGTTCCTATTTCATCACAGCGGTAAATGGGAAGCCAATATGCTTGGTGTGTTCGCAACACCTTTCAATCCTCAAGGATTATAATATTTGGCACCGCCATCAGACTCATCATGGGCGAAAAATACAAGAACTTGGAAGGACAACTGAGAACAGAGAAGATCAGAGAGACACTCTCAGTCTGTTCATCATCTGTTTTGTAAATGGATTGTTCATTAATTGAGTAACGTTTTCAGAATGGACTTCTTTACACTAAAAGAAAGGGAAACATTTGGAGGTGTTGTTATTTATAGGTTATTATGCAATGGTTTTACTGGTCCGGCCCACGAACTAAAATGAGATTGACATCCTTGCTCCAATGCCACCCAACTAAACATCTGATTGAAATGCTTGCGTGTGCTTCAGCTCATAAACTTTGTCTTTACCCGCCGCCATTTTCTCACAATGAGAAGGAAGTGAGATGGCTGCCTCCTTAGCTACTTACATCATCAGCTCTGAAAAAAAAACCCAATGTGTTTAATTATTTTTTCCCCACTTGCCTGATCCTTGTTAGATTTACTAGACCAACGTGGCATTTGACTTGCCCCGGGCAAGCAGGTAATCCTCCCTGCTGAGCCCTGATAGGTGAATGCATCTATGTGCCAGATCAGATAATACGACGATAACAGCGAAACTCATATATTTCACACAGTCAATATTTGCACTTCCATCTACAAACCAATAACTCTTTTCAAGATCTGGCTGGAGAAAGCATCGACAGAATTTTGAGTGCATCCCTAGGAATAAATGTGGACGATAATGTTTCAACTCATTAATCAACGCATCACCCCCACCGCCCACATGACTGCTTAACCCAGATGTTGGGGGGAGTAAATGACAGTGTCATTGGCAGGGAGGCAGGAATCCATCAGATGCCTCCTTGTGGGACTCTCCAGGCTTGTGTGGGGGGTGTGATGGGGGGGGGATCAGGGCCTCCAGCAGCTCTGTAGTCTCAGCCATTAGTGGGACAGGCTTGTAAGCAGCATCACATTAGCCCTGTGCCATACTGGGATTAATAGGACAGGTGTTGATTAAAGGAGCCCAGCGTGTGGAAGCAACAACTGGCCATCAGGCGAGTGAGAGACAGAAACAGAGGCAGAGAGAGAAAGAGAGGGGAAAGATACGACGCCATATGGGGGGCGGATGGAACATATTGATGGGAAATTAGATTTGGGAGACATTAAGTTTACAGCCAGAAACATATTACTTTTGTGCTGAACTCGTGTTTTTGATAAATGTGAACATAATTCACACGTTCTTACCACTCTTTCACTATTTAACAACGTTAAAATGAGATATAAGGTCCCTTATTTAGACAGCTATATTTTTTTTCTTTCTGATATATATGAATTTTTCTACCCTTTTCTAATACTTTTTTTATATCCATCTCATCGTATGTTTATACCCTTGTATACTATATATTTTCTTATATATATTTATGCATTTTCTACCTTTTTCTACTATCTGTTTTTATATGTTCCTTATCTACTATATTTATGATACCTTATGGAAATTTTTATGTTAGGTTACTCTCTACTTTTGACATTTTTTTGCATCTCATAATATAATTTCTTTATATTGTAATATTTGTATCAAGTTGCTACTGCCTATTATTATTGTTAACTTGTGCAATAGAGCTGTAGGGGCATGAATGGTATTTTTTTGCTAATATGCACTGGGTGATTTAAGACACACCTGTATGAAGGATGTAACCTGACAAAATAAAAACTGAATAAATAACTCGATAAATAAATAAATAAATATGTCATTAAATGTACCACATTTCATATTAGAAATAAATGTAGGCATTCATTAATTGATAAAATGTCACATAAATTGATATTTCTGTTTTAATTTGCTTCTTTTGTATTTATCTTTGTATTAATTCCCCTTTTTATCTACTCTTCTAATTATTTTTTTTTATAATTTTATTAATTCAATATTGCCTACATTTATTTTTGGTACATTTAATTGCATATTTATTTATTTATCAAGTCATTTATTTATTTATTAATTAATTTTTGGCAGGTCCTGTCCTCCCTACACCTGATTGCAATCAAGCCCAAAGTGAATCTGATGAAGCAACGTGTGAAACGTGTAGCTCTTTCTTTGTTTTTAATGTAATTTGTCATTACAATAGTGTTTATTTTATGTCAGTACCCTGGTGTGCACTGGGATTTCTTTTGATTTCATCTGGTTTACTGTGGTTTCCCCCGCACCAGCTGCACCCAGTAGAGAAGCATTACTAGAGAGAATAGAAGCACCGCTGTGCACAAGGTATCTTCATTCCTTTTGTTAAAATAAGGTACTTCAATTGCCATGTCGACTATGTCCAAACCAATGACCTCAATGAGCCTTGCTTTTACATGGAAACATGCCCAGAGAGCACACTGCTGACACAGAAACTCACACGACACTAATCATTCCCAGACAGTTCTCATTTTACATTCAATCTATTCATGATAAAAAGAGCATCTTTTCCCCGCTAAACATGCTGACATCTTCCCTTATCATGCACTCTGCTGCCCTTTGTGAAGCGCTGCCTTCATTAACAACATGGGTCTCCACTCTCACAATGGCACGGGGGAGTGAGCCCTGCCACAGCTCTTGTTCTTCTCTGCCGTCAACCACGCAGTCAGCATGTAATGGCACTGCTGCAGAGAAGAAGAGTAGCTGGGCCATTCAAGGGTACATTCATGAGATTCAATACGAAATTGGAGTTCTATAACGTGTTTAATTGTTTCTATTCTAGGGCCGTTTTTTATACCAAAATGAAATTTGCAGTCTTTTGCAATTTTGCAAAATCAGAACAGAGTGAAGTGAAAAGGGAGCCTTAAAGGGATAGTTTGGGTGTTTAGAAGTGGGGTTGTTTGAGGTACCTATCCATAGTCAGTGTATTATCTACAGTAGATGACGATCACCCAAGTTAGCAGAGTTACCGCACGGAAGCAAAGCCATGTACAGCTGTGGACTGGAGAAGCAGCAAAACATATTTTAGCCACCTAAAAGACAGGCCCATATAAAAAAAAAAAAATCAGCCGTTATCAATGCTCTCGCCAAAGCAACCAAACTCCATTGAAAAAACAAAACAATTTTGGTGGACCTTTCTTTTAGGTGGTTAAAATATGTTTTGCTGCCGGCCCCGTCCACAGCAGTACACTGATTTGCTTCCGTGTGTTAACTCTGGATAACTATGGACAGGTACCTCATATAACACCACTTCAAAACACCCAAACTATCCCTTTAAGCTTCTATCTCCACACTAATCTTCTTGTCTACAATGGATGGCTTGTTTTAAGATTTTCACAACCGCAGTTTGGGTAAGTGCTGAAGTTGACAATCAGCTACCTCTGTTTAATTTACACATTTTAATTGGAATGGTGAATTTGCACCCAGAGCGGCCTCACTGCAAAGCCTTCATTAGCAGGACTACACTGCAGTGAGGGCGGGTGGGGACCCAAAGGTGAGGACTCTGAGCCTTGTGACCCAGCTCAGCAAGCATATGGGTGACTAATTGAGATGGGCCGAGGTGCGGAGCTGCTGAGGTCATGTCAAGCAAAAACTGAAATCCTTAACAAAAAAAGGCCATTTTTTTTTACTGTGATCTTAGATATATCCATTTATATATATAATCTTTTATATATCCAGCTGGGATTTTATTCATTATGCATGCAATTTCATGGACAAAATGAGAACTCCCCTCACTGAGCTTCTTTACTTTAGCAGAGAAATGACTTCTGTGATTAAGGAAACCATCTGTCCCCTCAGAACTGAAATATCAGAAAGAACATCAAGAGGTATTTCAGATCCTATCCGCTGTATAGAGAATCATGTTTCAGGAGCTCAATAGGGATGGGAGATTAAATGGAAGACATTTCATTTCAGAAGAAAAGGGCAGATCAATCTGACATCCTTGTTTCTCTTATATTTTGGAATGAAACATCTCCATCACTGAGAGAGAAATGTGGAAAATATATTCTAAATAGTGAGTCACTGGGTCATTTTCATTAAAAACATTCATTGGTGGAGCGCCTTCGTAGCCAAGTGGTTACAGCCCGTCATGTCACATAACAGCAACGTCCCGGGTTTGATTCCATCCTGCATTTGTTGAATGTAATACCGTATCTCTCACCGCTTTTGAATCTTTGATTCATGGGGATTTCAACGGGTATCATACAAGTAAGGGCCAATGTACAGCGAGCTGGTCATTGTTGTGAAATAAACCCTGACAGGGCGATGGGGCACCCCAAAGCACAATGACGCGGGTCACAACAATGATTGTTCATTATCCCGCTTATTACATTGCTACTTACTTAATAAATCAATAATTTGACATAAAAATGGTACGCCGGACATCAGAACAGCGCCCATAGCAACGATCTGTTACGCATAGCAACGGTCTGCTATTCAAAAATAACAGATCGTAGGACGCCATGACTGACCAATCAGAATCGAGTATTCAACAAAGCTGTGTAATAACTAGAATTACTGAACCGTTATATGCCATCATCAAAATGTCATCACTTTATCTTTTTATCCTGTTAAGACATCTGTGTGAAATTGTCATAATTAGCATTAAATTATTGAGTTATGGCCTAAAACGTGTTTTGTGAGGTTCCAGTGACCTTTGACCACAAAATACTAATCAGTTCACCCTTCACTCTAAGTGGATGTCTGTGCTAAATTTGAAGAGATTCCCTCAAGGTGCTCCTGAGATATCGCTTTCACAAGAATGTGATGGACATAAGGTCACAGTGACCTTGACCTTTAACAACCAAAATCTAATCAATCCAAGTGGAGGTTTGTGCCAAATTTGAAGAATTTCACTCAAGTTGTTCCTGAACAAGAATGGGATGGACGTGAGATCATAGAAAAAATGTGGAATTGATTAAAACGTTGATAATGACAAAAATTTAAATGGGGTTATGAAAAAATAAGAAGCTAATATTTTTATAGAGGGAAATAATCTATTGTTGGCTTTATGTTCATACTCACATATCTGCTGGAACCATCGTAGTCACATCTCTCAATTTTGCCGAGGCTTCCGTCTGAAAAGTAGAGCTTCTCCGCTTTGTGGTCAATGGTCAGTCCATTGGGCGTCAGGATGTCAGAACCGATGATGATCTTCATGTTCTTGCCTGCTAAGGTGGATCTCATGATGCTTGGTCTCTGCTCATTCCAGTTGGTCCAAAACATCAGGCTAACGTGAGAGAGGACAAACAAACCAAACACGTAATTACTAGTGAGCAGACTAGTCTTTTCTTCTTCCTAGCAAGTGGCTTCATCTTAATGTGTCATCAGAAACTTCCTCCCTCCACAAAAGAACTTAACCTTCTATGAATTCACCCCACCTGAGCAATAACTACAAAACAAATATGTGTAGTCTGAAATTAAATCAGGGAGCTGCTAAACCAACATGTCAACCAGGGAACTCTTCACCAGGCCGGAATAACAAACCCTAATGAACAGGAAAATGTTTCTCCCGTGAATAAACTTGCTGGAGGTTTATGCAGTCGTGTCAGTCAGTTATCAACATGTTGCCAAGACCTCCATGGCCCGTCATCGGCTTCCCCTTTTTGCCCTGAAGGAGCTCATCACCGATAAAGTGGAGCTCGGTTTCAATTTGATAAAATGGATTAGCATCACACATTGTGAGATAGAGGTCATTTATTCATATTCCCCTCTGCGAAGACTTCTAAGAATATGAAAAACATAGATAATAGCAATGGAGTAAATAAATGAAAGATTTATATCTTAGTCTTTATGGGTTTGCAAGATGGATGGTGCACATTTGAAATCCACAGCTATGCAGATAAACCACAGAAAAAAGAAGTGGATATGTTTCAAATTGTAAAAAAAACATTTTTCAATTCCTGGGCTCTCATTTCATACTATGATGAAGTCATGGAAGTCCACTCTAGTGCGATAATAAGGTTTCTGGTCAGAAGTCACAACCAGGGACGGCTAATTAATCGCTTGAGTTTGAATTCTAATTATCAGACAGTGCTGCTGGACTGGGATGGATATAGTGCCAAATTGCCAACCAAGGATATAGTCTGAGGTCAAGAAAATTAATTTAGTTAGTACAACAGGAGGAGCGGGGCAAGATACTACTCACTCTTTATAGACTGCTCACAGACACATTCTTATATTCATGAATATGCAAGTGTTAAATCTGAACTTGATGTGGCAGGAAGACTGAGGTGTTATTATTTTGAACAACAGAAAACACCTTTTCCAAGAGATATCTTTTTTTTAACTGGCACACAAATGAAACTGTTAAATCAGGTATTAAAAAAGCCGCTCAGAACAAATGAAAACACTTACACCTGAGGTGTAAAAATGTGAACCAAAACACAATCTATAATGCTACAAATCCTTGGCACTGAACTTGAACTTCCAATTCAAATGATGTCTCATTTTGTGGATTGTCTCATATTTCTACAAGCAAAAACATATAACAAAAAGACCATTGGAATATTTCTATAAGACGCTATAATCACACTTACAGTGAATACTACACATAGGGGCTTTAAATATGTTTTTTTTCTAGGTTAAACACCGGCAGCAACCTTCTGTATTAAGTGTAATTTATTTATATGCTTTCTATATATTATGCAGTTGCATTGTGCAAATAAACAACTGGATGTCTCAATATTTTTTTACAATTAAACAAAGACAGAAACAGAAATAATTCTATTCGGCAGCAAAGACGAGAGGCTCACAAAAAGCACTAAAAACAATAGAGCAGGTTAAGAACCTGCATGTTTTAATTGACTCCGACCTGAGTTTTCAAAGTCATGCAAAGACAACAACAAAATCAGCATAAAAACAAAGCTAAAATCAGGGACCTAATGGCAAAACAGTATTTGGAAAAACGGATTTGTGCTTTTATCTCCAGCAAAATTGATTATGCAATGGATTTCTGACAGGACTTCCTAAAAAGACCATCAGACACCTACAACTTATTCAAAACTCAGCTGCAAGACCATATGCAAAAGAACAGCCCACATCACCCTAGTTCTTAAATCTCTGCACTGGTTGCCAGTAAGTCACATTATTGATTTTAAAGTATCACAGGTCTATAAATTTCTACATGGAGTTGGCCCAAAACACATAACTGACATGCTCGAGCAACACAACCCTGTGAGACCTCTTAGATCACTGTGGTGGTTAGTGGTACCCCGAACGAAATCCAAACAAGGAGAAGCGGCTTTTAGTAACTATGCAGCACGATGTTGGAACCAACTGCCTGCTGGTCTTTTGAATCCAGACTGAACACCTTATTGTTTAAGTGCTTTCAACTAAGCTTCAACTTCAGCTTTATATTTTCTTGAACTCTTTTATCTTCTATCTTTTCTTTTATTGTGTTGTTAACTGACTTGATTTGTTCTAACTCTGCTTTGTATTGTTTTAAATTCTATGTACAGCACCTGGAACCTACCTCTGTGTATGAAACATGCTTTATAAATACAATTGCCTTACCTTGCCTATCTTAGGGAGAAAAAAAAAGGCCTGACTTTTGTAATGTTCTTTAAATAACGGAATGCTTTTATGTCATGTCCTCTGGATCATTAAATAGAACCACAGCTTTTTCCTGAATCAACTTGACACTAAATAGGGCTGAGATAATGAAGATCGAAAGCTATATAGACTATGGTGTCATCAGCATAGTAAGAAAAGCAATATTGTGCTTTAGGATGGTGACCCTTAGTGGTAATAAATAATACGGAGTAGCTGAACATATATCAACATATAAATAACAATATTGAACTTAAGTCCAGACCTTTTTGGATTAACTGACTGATATAATAATTGTGGGAGAGTTTAGAGACTTAGAAGAGCTACTGACTTTTGACACTCGTCCAGGGCCAGGACATGTGGATGATCTTCCTCCGAGAGAGTGACCACGGCCTGCCGGCTGAAAGCACCGATCCGTTCCTGGTCCACAGTTTGTCTGGTGATGGTGGAGGTAGTTGAGCTGGTCCAGTACAAGGTGTCCCAGGCCCGGTGGTAGGCCAGGCCCTCCACTGAGCCCACATCTGAAAGAACAGACACATAAGACATCTGTTCAAAATCCAACCAAGTGAATTAATTCAGACACACACAGAAAACACAAGCCAGCCTGAAGGACACTCATGTTTAAAGCTGCATTTGGATCTACTTTACATCTAAATGTGGAAAATACATCTGTCTTATCGGTCTACATCACAAGTTATAGCTGCAACAACGTGTATTGCATCCTTTGTTAGTAAAAAATATTCTCAATGCAGAGTGAGACCAACTGATTCTTGATAGTAAATCCAATACTATGTAGGCCATAGGGAGCATGTATTGATATCATGTTGTGTGGCCTTTGGGTAATAAAATCAACGAAAATTAAATCATTTAAGTTATGTGCCACTGCCATCTGGGGCCACTAAACTGCAAAGTTGCCTAGTGCAGCTTTAGGTAAAAATATTGACTTTGCTTGTAACAGATGGCAGGCTCCGATTGTGTTAGAATTGGGATTATGTTTCCTTGGTGATTGACAGGGAAATGACTTCATGCCTCACTACACCGGACAGACAGCTATTTGTTGATGCAACAGTCACTCAGCAACTGAATATGTTTTCATTGTGAACCAATTTCCTAAACAGTGAATATAAAACGGTCTTTGCAGCCTCCCAGGTCGTTGCAGGAATGTGACTGACAGGGAGGGTACCTCCAGAGAGAGAGAGAGACAGTGATCACAGACAGAAATTATTAACTCTATATTTTGTTTTTGTGGCAATGGTTTCATAAACGACCTATTGAATATGACCGTCACTGTTTCAATATTGCACAAGCGTCAATCTTAATAAGTAAGGTCAGAATAACTGCAATAATACGGTGTTGCCGAGTTGTCATCATGTACATGAATGTGACTACTGCTCCCCATGGACCGCTGTAGGATATTTGTGGAAGCCCCTGACTGGTAAAAAACACACACTCACAACTGTACATACTAAAGCTGCAAAGAAAATGTTGACAACCTGCAAGAAGCATTAGAAAATGCCAATCAAGTAAACACAACAACAACAAAAAAAGTCCCTCTGAGTGCAATAGAAAGTTAAAAAAATCCTCTAAAGATCAGATAAAGGACGCTTAAAATTTCCCTGGAAAAAGAAATTTAATTCTTAATTATCTTTCTTAACCCTGATACAGCCCATTTATTAAAACCCAATAAAGCCATGCTCGACAAAGTCACTGGCCCCTAAGATCAAATATAACATTTTGTCAGCCAGAGAGGAAAGCGGGTTTGTTCGGGCTTTGGAACGATTACCTGCATGAATCAGGTTCTCTGTGAGGGCTTGTTCATGTGTAACTTTTCTGTGTACTTTTTATCGTTGTTTGACAAAACCAGATATCATCCTTGCTAAGTGAAACACGCATAGAAAGGCCAGAGGAGTACCTTCTCAATGAGCAACAATATTGATAAGAAGTAGGGCTGTTAATCGATTAAAATATTTAATTATGATTAATTGCAGGATTGTCCGTAGTTAATCGCGATGAATCGCAAATTAATCACACATTTCTTATCTGTTCAAAATGTGCCTTAAAGGGAGATTTTTCAAGTATTTAATACTCTAATCAACATGGGATTTGCCAAATATGCTCACTTTATGCAAATGTATGTATATATTTATTATTGTAAATCATTTAACAACACGAAAAAATGACAAATAGTGTCCAGAAACCCTCAAGCCCAACAGGCAACAACAGCTGTCAGTGTGTCAGTGTGCTGACTTGACTATGACTTGCCCCAAACTGCATGTGATTATCATAAAGTGGGCATGTCTGTAAAGGGGAGACTCATGGGTACCCATAAAACCCATTTTCATTCACATATCTTGAGTTCAGAGGTCAAGGGACCCCTTTGAAAATGGCCATGCCAGTTTTTCCTCACCAAAATTTTGCATAAGTTTGGAGCGTTATTTAGCCTCCTTTGCGACAAGCTAGTATGACATGGTTGGTACCAATGGATTCCTTGGATTTTTCTAGTTTCATACGATGCCATCTTCACTTTAGCTTCAAAACTGAGCCCGCTACAATCTCCGAAAGATTGATTGCATTAATGCGTTAAAGAATTTAGTGACGTTAAAACAAATTTGTGTTAATGCGTTATCATTATGTTAACTTTGACAGCCCTAATAATAAGACAATTCACTTCAATAAATGTATCAATGCTTCATCGTTTTTATAGCTCTTGCTGTTTCGCACACAATTTCAAATGCAGCCCCTAATTTGCCCTAATGGTGAACATGTGGCCGATGCAAGACAATTTGGCTGCATCCCCTTATCTAAAACTCATAAACTGTACTCTAGAATACTGAGGACACTACCTGAGTCAGCCGATCACTAATTAATAGTTTGCAATAAAAGGCGTCTGGCAGCTTGGAGTTTCTCACAAATTGTTGGCGGGGCGAGGGAGTAATTAATGGGGGACATGGAGTTTAATTAGGGAAATATGGATGATTAACATCTTCACCTTCCCTCAATGACGTGATGCAGGCAGAAACTTTTAGAGGAAAATAGAAAAAGAGTCTTGCTTTTACATACAGTGCGGGGTTAAAAGCTGCATGGAGTGGCGGTTTCATCAAAGGGAGTACGGACCAGATGGACGTGCTGCTTTCACTCAACACCAAATAAGCTAATTAGAAACAAGGAAGGTCACCGTATCGGAACACTGTTGTACGCAATTTAGCTGCATACAAACAATGTGTTGCCCTTTGCTAACTACACGGGCATGTGATATTATAGATTCAAACATTTAAATTGTACTCAAATTAATTCTTTGCACCACTTTGATTTTGCATTTCGCACGCGTGAAGTGTGAAGGACACTTACAAATCCCGGCAGAGGGTTCTTGTTAACGCTTGTTAATTTCTAGAAGATAAATAAATAAGCAGACAGCTCCCTCAGCAGGGGTGTGGGAGATGGGTCGGGGGGGGGGAGATGGGTGGGGGTGGGAACACTCTGCCAGTCTCCCAGTGTGAGGAGGGGGTGGGAAGGTGCTGAGCTCTGCTCCCAGTAGAAACTTCACAGACTGGCAGCGGATGCTAGCCGAGCAGAACAGAGGGTTTTGCTGTTCATCTGACTCCAGTCATGCTTATCAACACAGGACTGACTGGGATTTAGCGAAGGAATAGAGAAGGATTGGTTCCATCATTCAATCTGTGACAGTCAGTAAGCAGAAGCCTTTCAAACACAGGTATTATACCCCTTCTGATTTAGTAATAAATGGTCTTTTCAGAAGAGTACCGGCAGTAAAAAATGGAGTAGTGGAGGAGGAAACGGGAATGTCGAGATTAATGCTATTAATGCTATGCTACCTACATACATTATAGTAATGCTACGTGAATATTGTGTTCTTTACAAGGCTGTCCCTTATGATTAAAACTGAAATAAATACAACATCATATCTACACCACTGATGTAAGGAGAGCAGCACATCACAACAGCAGCAGTGCCACTGTGCACTACAGAAGCATGTTGGCAGCGCTCACAATCCTTTACACAATCAATGCAGTTACACATAAGTCAAAAGAAAACAGACTTTAAGTGTAAAAATGTGCTTCTGGTAGCAGTTACGTGCTTAAAGTTACTACAAGGAACTGAATTTGTGCTGATTTTGGCGGAACCTGTGGACATGAACACCACTGCTTCGTGTTGAAAAGATCTGCAGCTTCCAGACTCCCTTTAAAAAACCTCTTATTTTACTGCAGCATGGTTTGACAGTCTGCCCCACTTAGTCCTGATTCTGGTTCCAGCGGGTCCAGCAATACGTCCTGGGCCTCCAGCAGTGTGGTGTTGGTGTTGATTCCCAGTAAGTGGGCAGTGAGCTCCAGCTCCTGCAGCAGCAGACGACCCACTGCTAACGGGCATGGAGCTGTTCGCCTCCCGCTGGAGCTCCGACTGCAGGTCAAGGGGGCAGCAAAGCCGGATCCGGGTCTGTCTATGGCGGGCTGGTCGTTGCCGTAGGCCCCGCTTGCGTTTCTGGTGAACCTGCATGCCTTAAATCATTTTGTCTGTTCCCGCGGAGAATCTGACCCGATGACAATTATTTAGAATATCCACCATCACTATATAGAAATAGCCAAACTTCTCGCTGATGGTCTCATTTACTTGTGGTCATATAGTGGCATCAATAGTACATTGAGTCTGTTTCATAACCTGTTAAAAGTTCCTTGTAGTAACTTTACAGCACACATATTATGTGGCTGCCCAGACAGCTGTATTGTTTAAAATTGGTAATATACTTGTGAAGTGCTTCTGTATCTGTGCAGCAAGGAATGTTGGGGATGGAAAAACACTGTGAGAATGTTAAATACACTTACTTTCTGCAATGATAGCTCTTTCTGTCCAGTCATCGTTAATCATCTGGATGTTTCCATAATGGACGTCACTGAAAAAGATGCGGTTGGTCCGACTTTTCTTCTGACTGTAGTCGAAGGCCAAGGCTATGACATTCTTGAAAAAAGCCGGGTTTTCAAAAGGCTGCACGGGGGAGTTGAGGTCGTTCTCATCTGAAAGGTGGATGCTTTTCAGTATGGTCCTCTCAGAGAAGAGCAGATAACCTTCATAGCGCTCGCAGGCAAAGCCGTCCTCTGCCAAGCGACCGTGGGCGCAGGAGCACGTCCTCCGACCGCTACCCAGGTGGAAACACAGCTGCTGGCAGCCTCCGTTACTCCTGGCACACGGGTTGGTGCCTTCAAAACACAACCAAACATTTGTTCAATTACTGATTTTTGCCTCGGGTTCTGCCCCCTTGCAATCATGTTTAAATTGAAAGTGACTATACATTATAGATGGAAATCATGGGTGCAGTGTAGCAGCCACATTGGATTTGCAAAGTGGATTTTATCGAAGCCTTTAAAAACTAAGTATAGGAAAAGACTGCAGTAGTAAGAGTCATTGAGTGAGTCCAACCTTTTTCTCTGCCTCTATTGAAGACTGTCACATCCTTCAAATTGACCCCCAGACCACTCCTCATGGTCACAGCCTCACTGGTGTCCGTCTTTAATCCACGTCGGATTGAACCGTTGGAGTGAGCCCTGAAGTACAAATGAGTTGGTTTCAGTTTGAGAGAAGAAAGCAAACTGTTTTCTGATTTTTCACTGGGGCAGGGTAATGACACAGTTAGATAAATATAAAGACGGATAATTTCTTCCGACAATATTAAAGCAAAATCAAAGACTGCAGTCACCCAGTCTTGACATACAATTCAAGTTGTTGAAGATAAAAACACACTAAAGCTAACAGCTCCTTTCCATTGTGGTCCTCGTTGTAAAGGGGAGAGAGAGATGATTGATCTTCAAGTCATGCAAGAGAGGTTAACAACATGCAAAACAAACAAACAAAAAGAGACATGCGATTCATTATTTAACAACCATTTGCTAACCAATGGTTTAAAAGCTGTCTCAGTCTATTGTTGCTCCAAAGAACTGCAGGTGTATGAAAAAATATGAAGCGACCAATTTCATGAAAATAACTCATTAAATTTAGCTGTGTGATTGAATTTACAAAGGGTGAGGAAGGATTCGCCCTTGATGATGACACTGAATTCAGCATAGAGTATTTTTAAAAAATAGGCGGTGACCCATGCTACGAGGAACTGCTGCTCTTAATATTTTCCCGAGACCTTTGAAGGGAAGGGTTATTGTCAGGTTAGTATTGCGGGCTTTGCAGGGCATTGCATGTGTGTGCATTTATGAAAATAATAAATTACCTGTCAGACCAGTAGATATAAGGCCCGAACACAGCCACCGAGAACAGGTCTACGTTGGCCACTGACAGTACAATCTCCCGGCTCTCACCTGTCTCAAGGTTGATCCTCTCGATCTTATCTGTGCGGGCGTCGCACCAGTATAATGTATTTTCCTGGAAGGTAATTTTAAAATGCATATCACAAACCGAACCTCTTAGGCAAAGTCATATCTCAGACACAAAAGAGATGAGGTAGGAGGTACAGTATGTAGGAGAGGAGTGGAGGGGGAAGAGGTTGGTGATAGCGTTTGTGCATCTATACCTCGTAGTCTATGGAAATCCCATTGGGCCACATGATGCCTGAGTTGACCAAAGTAACCTGGTCTGAACCGTCCAGACGGGAGCGGCCGATGCAGGGGTTCTGGCCCCATTCAGTCCAGAAGAGAAACCTGGCGAGCACAGCAGCATCACACAAACACACTGATTTCTGTACATGAAAAAAGTGGTGATACAATTAAGAAATACCTGATTTGGTTAGCCAATAATAACACATGTTTTAAGCAATGTTCCCTCAAATTTGATTTGGTCAAATGGTGTGACAAATATTTCTACTTTGGTAGACTATTTAAAGTTGAACAATAAACTTTCCCATCTCAGATGACAGTAACTTTAAATCCTGTATATGATAACAGTATATTTTGAGCCTATCGAGGTGGGCTGCAGGGGATTTCCAGGGCAGTCTCTACACTGGGCACTCAGGCTCCTTGGCATCAGAGGGTTGCAAGAAAGAAAAGCCACCAGGAACATCACTGAAGCTGCAGAAAAATCTTCAAGGTGGTTGTGGATCAAGAGGGGTGATCCGAGGTTTAGCGTGCCGCTTGGACACAAGCCGGGGACTGATCATCCCCGGTTGGGTCGCCCAGGTGAGGGTGTCTGATGATCAAAGACCCGAAACAGCCGATGAACCTGGGTTCATCACTGATGATGTGACCAAGCCGCACCATCTACCATCTGTTTCTTCAAACAAAAATGTGCACTGTATATGTGTAAATAATTATAAATATAAACACGAATACAATAAAATATTTCAAACAGAGAGATAAGGGCCAAAATATCATTAAAGATACAGCCTGAGGCCCTGATCACACAGAGTGCTGTTTCGCAGCCTGGGGTGGCTTTTTCTAATTGTTTTCAATGAGAGTGAAGCGTTTTGGGTGGTGCTTTTGCGTTGCTGAGCACCTTGCAATTTTCCGCTCTGTACACCTCCCGTTTTTTGCAGGAGCACCCTGAACGCCTTGAGTTGAAAAAAATTAAACTTAGAGCAGAAAAGCGCTCCCAACGTCATTAGCGTTTTCTCTCATTGTGGGGACTTTTGCTGGATACACAAAACTTTATGATCTTACCATCCGTAGTTACCATGATCTGAACAGAAAACTTGAGATTTTGGGAAAGTTGTCTTCATTAATTTAAACTGTATTATTAACTAGTAGGTATCATACAGTTTATGGTTTGTGTTAAGCTAGCGTTAGCATTAAAAAAAAGACAAAGCAATCTGCAAAAAATGCTCTGTCTGATCGGGAAACAAAAAGGCAGTGCGGAGCACCTTGTGTTTTCCAACTGAAAAGACACGCTCTGTCTGATCAGGCCCTAATAAAGCCTCTCTATTTGAATTACTGCCAACTCACTAAAACCAATATAATAAGCCAATATTGGTCAAAAGTGTTGGTCTGCTGATATAGATTGGATTTTATTCAAGAGACAGCAAGTTCTACAGTCAGCATGACCAATCAATGATCCATCTGAAGTCACCATCAGGGAGCTTTGTGACATCAATAACCAGTGTTTGTGGTTATTACCTAGTTTGGTTCCACAGTACCCATCACTAGAGTTTCTAAAGGCAAGTATAAGTATGGTGTCTGTCTACAAAAAATACTTTTTGAAACCGCTGCACCACTGTTCATACAGTAGGGCTGCTACTGATTACAGCAAATAATGCACCAAGATAGTGAAAACACAAAAAAGTCATGGCCTACCCCTTCTGTGGATGCACAGCGATGGCCCTCGGCTGATCAAGTCCTTCAGATATGACCACTGAGCGGTACGCACCATTCAGACGTGAGATTTCTATTAGACTGAAACCGTGGTCTGTCCAATACAGGTTCCCTGCGTAGAAAAAAAGCAATAGCCAGGTGTAAATACAGCGGCAGGTTTATTGATTCTCACGGGCATACGTTAAATGAGAAGGACCCATCATGAACTACTTTCTACACACTAATAATAACTAATCTTGAACATGCGTTTGCCCTGTGAAAAACAAACACATATACTTACTGCCATAACAAGAAGCAGTGCACATAAAGTGAGAATTTTCACCAATCAATACCAACTGGAGAGCCTACGGTGATGGACTCCCAGCGACAATACTAACCAGCGATCCAGTCAACAGCGATGCCTTCCACCCGGCTGATGCCGGTAGTAATGATGTCCTCCCTCCAGGTCTGATCACGTTTGGACCGGGATATTCTGTTCAGGCCCATGTCTGTCCAGTACACAGTGTCATTTCCTGGAAAACACACAATACAGTTAATGATAAGAGAAAATGGGGTGATGAATGCGGCTGCCACAAAAGTATTTATGCCCTCAAACAAAGCAGCTCATGAAACCCCATTTTACTGCAGCACGGCCCATTTCACCAACTGTTGAGCGGGACTATAAAGTGTGATGGAGAAAATACCCACACAGTTCACCCACAGCTCTTTGTTGACATACAGTGCCTGAGCAGAAAAGGCAACTCTGAGCCAAATTTTACAGGGCAGTATATAGCTTCATGCTAAACATGGTGTTATGGACCCTTTCTGATTTTACAGCCCAGCCCCATTACATGAGCACACAACATAGTATGTAATGTATTTATGGTGTTGTCTTCAAGTGCATCCCTGCCAGTTTGGCTCCGCACTGGTTGTTAGGGGGATAGGAGGTGTCATATGTTTATTTGCACTTTCTTGTTTCTGCTGTCTTCACACTCTGTTAAAACGTAGCACACGTGACAGAATACAGCTGCAGGGTTTGATCTGTTCTGCTCCGACAGCCTGGCTTCTGTAATGACAAGTAAATGATGTGCGTGAGCTATCAGCTGCTGCTCTTGGATGGGCTTTAGTAATGCGATTGCATGTTTACCTGCACAAAGTAATAACAGGGGAGGACAACTGGCAATCTTGTTCTTTATTTCGGCAAGGTCTAATTTTGTCTTGAACTCTGCTTAATTTGTTTTTTCCCACACATCGAGATTGTTATCAATATTTGAAGACACTCAGATCCAGAATCAGATTTCAGACTCTCTTGATCCTTATTGAATTACAGTCTGACTCATGACAGTTTCTTGTAACGAACGACCCGACCTGCTCTTGTTTTCCTGAACTCTGTGATCTGAAAGAGAAAAAGTCTATATGGAAAGTCTTAGTCCATTAACGTGCAGTACTTATATGTGATTATATCTGTAATTACAGTGGGTACGTACACCCCATATGGTTTATTTATAGCGACTGCTGTCATTAACTATGATTATTATTTATAGCCCTTGCAGTTAAGATCACTTGAATGCCTACCGCCATGACTAAAAATCCACAGCCATGCTAGCGGCTCTGTGAGGTTGTACTTACATAGACATAGCAGCACTTTGAGCTAAATGCCAGAATGCTAACATGCAGATGTTAAAGGGATAGTTTGGGTGTTTTGAAGTGGGTTTGTATGAGATACATATCCATAGTAGGTGTATTGCTGTATTACAACAGATGACGGTCAGTACGCCCCCAGCATCGAGAAAAAGACAGGAGCACCGACACCGGAGCAAAGCAATACAGTGCTGTGGACGGGGGTGGCAGAAAAACGTATTTAACCACCTAAAAGAAAGGCTCACCTAAAAAAAAATGATATCTGTTTAAGTGTATGCTCTATTTAGAATATTTTCTGAAGGCGGACTAAACTGAAAGTGAAAAGTATCTATGATGTTTTTGTCATCTGAGCTTGCTGGATTTGGAGAGAGAACAGCTAAGTTTCACTTTCAATTTAGATCCCAGTCTGAATAGAGAAAGAGAGGGCTGTCTGACGGCAAGATAAAGCATTGAAACTTTTCTAAATATAGCGTACACTTAAACTCATATTGATTTTTTTAGGTGGGCCTTTCCTTTAGGTGGCTAAAATATGTTTTTCTGCCATCCCCATGCACAGCAGTACATCGTTTTGCTCTGGTGTTGGTACTCCTGTTTGTTTTTCCAAGCTGGTGGCACACCAACCATCATCTACTCTAAGTAATACACCTACTATTGATAAGTACCTCATACAACCTCACTTCAAAACACCCGAACTATCCCTTTATGTAAGGTGAGGTCTTCTTCGCTAATAAACTTCTGTTGACAAGTGAATGGAATTTCAATTGTGGTGTTTGTTGCATTGAACAACAATATAAAAATAAATAAATCAGAATCAGTGTCCCAGTGAGTCAATAAATCCCCAGACTTACTGTTTCCTCCCTTCATTAGATAATAGTCTGCAGATAATTGTCCCTTTCAAATGACAGGGAGGTCTGTTGATCTCTGCTTCTGCCACAGTCAGTCAGTCGGGAATATTAAATCAGCTTCAGCGACATATTGCATGCATTTACATTTTCTACTCTCATTTTTTACAAAGCTACATAGGCAAGTCATAGAATACACATGAAATTACTCAAGCATGCATTTTTTTATCTGGTGCTGCTTTTCTAAAAAGAATTGCTGCAAATCCTTAGTATATGAACCCTTGTGTGTATGCAGTTTGTTTCTGTTTTCAGTTGTGGGTATGCAATTTCCTTTACACAGCTTTTGTTATCATGCTTCAGTGGCAACCTATTATATATATGGAGCGCTACCAGCCTATAGTATATTCATAGCATTTGTTGGTGCAATAAATCTATCATTTTTATCATATATATAATGTGGAGGGAAGCATGGATGTAACAAACGACAGCACAAGCTACTGGGTTCATGTTTTGCAATGCGCATTACGGTGCCTTCATTTGATACAATATCTTGGGAATTGCTTTGTATTAGGATTGTTTCAGAGGGTTGCGAGGAAATAGTTATTCATGCTGAGGTTCCTGTGTAATGTGAACTTATTATTCTTTCATCTACGCTGCACTCCACAAGACCACAGACCATTATTCAAAAGGTTTGAGCCCAGTATAACAAAGACCTTCTCCTCCCCCTTGTTTTAAGATTGAGAAGAAACATTTGTACTGTAGGATAGAAAGGAAGGGAAGACAGGTGTTGTGTTATATAATGTCACTCAGCAAATTCAGTAACAGTTAACTAGTTACTTATGTATTGCTGTCAAGAGTAACGCACTTTCATATTACCTATGAATCTATACATACATTACTAGAATCACCGCCTTGCAGTTGAAGTTTACATCCATGTCTGACCCAAATGTCATCACTTCATCATTTTATCTTATTAGACATTTGTGTGAAA
The DNA here is from genome assembly GCA_916701655.1 of Sebastiscus albofasciatus. Lineage (NCBI taxonomy): Eukaryota > Metazoa > Chordata > Actinopteri > Perciformes > Sebastidae > Sebastiscus > Sebastiscus albofasciatus. Next base: position 90,917 of record CAKAOI010045767.1, on the reverse strand, counting down.
TTGTCATAATTAGCACATGAATTCTTGAGCTATGGCCAAAAACGTGTTTTGAGAGGTCACAGTGACCTTTGACCACCGAATCTAATCAGTCCATCCTATCCTGAAGTCCAAGTGGACATTTGTGCCAAATTGAAGAAAGGTATTCCCAAGCAACCCATTCTCATTCCCAACTCGTCAAATACCACCACTTGTTCAGTGCCCCTCGACATCGGATACCGACGCACTACGTACCCCTCTAGCATTAGTTTTGGATGTGTCAGGGACGGCGTGTCAATATACGCCTGTTACAAGCATAGTGTTCTTTCAAAATAAACTTCCATTTTCACAGGACGTTTGATAGGGTTATAAAATGTCTGTGGTTGGTTTTAGTTTCACACAGGCCATGAACAGCGGTCCTGTGTTTGTCTGACCGGCCACGACTGTCGCCGACGCCGAGGCATAAAAATACTGGTACATGAAAAATCATTAAACTGTTAAGTCACACACTATATTTAATATCCTGCTGAATTTGATTGTGTACAGTGAAGTGTGAGTGGAAACATGGATGGGCAGACATAGTAGCAATTGTGTCATCAATTTTCTCGCCACTTGACATTATGAAGACCACAGAGCAGCTCGCCTGGAGGGATTCTATGTCCCAGTCACTTTAGGGGGGCATGTGCATGCCAAAAGTCTTGAACCTCATCATCTAGTTGAGGGATGGTGTGTCTAGACACTCTGCAACTCTCTTATTATTATCAGTATGTTATGTAAGGTTTCTATATTATTAAACTACATTATAATTAAAAATACAAAGCTGCAATCATATATATATATATTTGCTCTGCCGTTACCACTGCAGAGAGTCAAATTGGAGGTCTATTGCTTTCTATTTTTGCACAAGTAGTTAAGAGAGACGGAGAGAGACACTTCTCAAACGCTCTGTGTCGCGTCTGGTGGAGTCACAAGCATTTTCTAGAGTGGTTGCAATCAGCTCCAGCGGCCGCGTCGTTGAGGCACTAACTTGAACAAACCTCAGTCAGATAAAGGATCGATGAGTCAGGCAGACTAGACTAATATATTCAGCTAAACAACCCTTCTGCCCTGCACTGTCTCTGCTACCAGAGGATGGAGAAGAGGGATGGCAGGTTAACAAGGGTCATGCATTGGGGTTATTTTGCTAACAAGGGTAATGGCATCCCACCTCATCCGCCCTCAGAGCGCCTACTGGTTAAAGGTATGTGCATGCCCTTTTGAACAAAATATCTTGTGAATGTATGTGACATAAAGCCTTTCTTTTATAGACATTTGAAACATTACTGGATTAGAAAGGCCACATGGTCAGATTGACATCTCAGAGAAAAGACCAGTTAAAAATAAAAGTTATACAATAATACAGTAATTCCATCTGGAAAACAGATTTGTTTGTTTTTCACAGTTACAGTCAAGTCCAAGAATCTGCTTTGTATTGCAGATAAACCAAAGGTCATAGCCATTTATAATTATGAGTCCAAAAAACACCTTCACACTTCTACTGCTAGGGCTGTCAAAGTACAACACACATTTGTATTAATGTAACTTTTAGGTTGTAGCGGGCTCAGTTTTAAAGCTAGAGTGAAGATAATGACATCATATGAAACTACAAAACATAAGGAATCCACTGGTATCAACCATGCCATACTAGCTTGTCAGGAAGGAGGGTAAATAACGCTCCAAACTTATGCTAAATTTTGGTGAGGAACAACTGGTATGGCCATTTTCAAAGGGGTCTCTTGAACTCTGACCTCAAGATATGTGAATTAAAATGGGTCCTATGGATACCCATGAGTCTCCCCTTTACAGACATGCCCACTTTATGATAATCACATGCAGTTTTGGGGCAAGTCATAGTCAAGTCAGCACACTGACACACTGACAGCTGTTGTTGCCCGTTGGGCTTGAGTTTGCCATGTTATGATTTTAGTATATTTTGTATGCTAAATGCAGTACCTGTGAGGGTTTCTGGACAACATTTGTTTTTGTGTTGTGTTGTTAATTGATTTCAATAATAAATATATACATACATTTGCATAAAGCAAGCATGTTTGCCCACTCCCATGTTTATAAGAGTTTTAAATACCTGGCAAATCTCCCTTTAAGGTACATTTTGAACAGATACAAAATGTCCAATTAATTTGTGATTAATCACAATTAAATATTTTAATTGATTGACAGCCCTACTATGTACATTTAACCATATCTCAGACAAAAAAAAAAACCCTCTTCAAGCTTCATTGGGTCTCTGATATATCTGCTGCCTTAAACTCAACATAAAAACTCCCTCTGTGTGTTGCATGATATCATACCTGCGTGAAAGTCAACTCCCACAGCAAACAGTGTTCCTGTAATGGGCATGAGAGCTTCGCTGTTGTCATTCGGTTCAAGAGCGATTCCCCGGATTCCCTCATGGATGGAATACATCAGAAATGAGTCAACACCTAAAGAACGACAGATGACCTGTTATACCCTAAACAAAGGTATTAAAACATTGTAAATTATGACCAAGGTATAGATTAATGACATGCACTGAACGTAAGTGCATCACTTCACATCTAGAGTAATGAATGCAGAAAGATGTGTGTAAAATACAATGCCGGTAGGAACATATTGGCAGCTCTAGAGTACATATTTGTGGAAACACACCCTCGCAAGACATGCGGTCGCTACGCAAGTTGTAGCCAACAGTGCAGGAGCAGCTACGGGTGTTCTCGGAAGTGGGGAAGCAGAGCTGTGAGCATCCTCCGTTGTTTATCTGGCACTGGTTTCTTCCTGAATGTTTAGCACAACCAGAAAACAAGGCAAGATATAAGGTATCATAAATAAGGATATGTGGGTCATGTGTGTGTTCCTGTGAGCACGCTTACCTTTCTGACCCTCCCTGTCGTACACTTTCATATGAACCACCCCGCTCGTTTTGTTTCTCAGGATCACAGGGTTCCGTCCGTCTCTCTTGGTAACCGTACCCAGCTGTGCCGACTCCTCATCTGCCCACCACAGCTTGCCGCCTGTAACCATCAATGTCATTTGTTGATATGGATATAAAAAAAACATGGCCACAGATGCAGATTCAATAAAACTGCAATGCAAGGGGCGAATTGTATTTATTGCTTCAGGTAATACTGCAGCATCACCGTATGTCTTCTTCGCTGTATGCAAATCACGTTGTGGTGCAAACAAACAAGCATTCAAAAACACTACAGCACAATCACAGACCAATTCCAAGTGCAAACGGTGTGCTTCAGCTTTCACTCTAATCCACCAAGGCTGCCACTCTTATGCCACAAAGCCCCTTAATAATTGAAGCATTCTCTGAGCTGATTTGAGATTAAAGACTGGGATACCCTGTTCCCTGCTCCTCTGCCTATTTGCTGCTGATGACTGCATCTTGCAGCCATTGAAACATAGTTGCTTTTTTGTGAAAGGTTTTCACACCAGCAAAGACTCTTCCATGCACTTCATCAATTTGGAGTGATGTGGGCAGAATTGTAATTTTCAATGACTTGTCTACAATAGAATGGGATGATATCCACATAATTTGTGTATGACTAAAAAATCAATACAGCATAGTATCGCGATATTTTGCGCGACAATATTGTATCGATACACAGACTTCAAGTGTCTATCTTCTATTATACTGTATAACCTATTAACCTCTTAACAATCCGACCGCTATTCTGTCTTTCAGAGGTTGTAGCTGGTTCAGTCTTAAAGCAAGAGTGAAGATACTAGTATCATATGAAACTAGAACACCTAAGGAATCCATTGGTACCAACCGTGTCATGTTAGCTTGTCAAGTAGAATGCTAAATAATACTCCAAATTGTTGTGTGTCATGATGTTTCAGCATCTACTCCCTCACCGACCGGCCGGCCTGTCTGGCTCTGTGTGACAGTGAACCTCCAGGCTTCAGTAGTGCTGCCGTCGTGAGCATAAGTGATGAGTGTGTCTCTGTAAAGAGGCACATGCACAATAGGCTCCTGACCCCGGCACACCCAGCCGCCACCAGCACACTATCCTCCAACCCCCCCATCTCTGTCCTCAGCAGAAATCAGTGATGCACAGTCCAGGCACTTTGCCACAGACTCTACAGACGTGACAGGAACTCTCAATTTTAAAATCCCACTGAAGTGCAAAGTGGAGAAGAGTCAGGTGGCTCCTCTCGCTTCAAAATAGACACTGCAAATGGGGTGGAGATGGACCCGATATTAGTCCTTTTTGAAAGGGACAAAATTGCAAAAATGAACCATTACATGGAGGAGGCGTTAAAATAGGCTGCACAATGGAAAGACAAATTCATATTTATAAAGTAATATCAAAATTGGCTTATTTAAAAAAATATATATGTTATAGAAGCAGAGCAACACTCCACCGAGGAATTACTCTGCTAAGCAGCAGCAGCAACCACATATGGAATGACTTGCAGGTAAATACCATAAAACTGCAATTTATAGCTCGGGCGTTTATTTGCTTCAATCACTGAACTCAACCGGTGTATATTTGGGACTGGCCTTTAATTCCTTTCGCACAAAACGCATGCTCAGCAAAGATGGGAAATGCTATCAAATTGATTATTTAAACCAGTATGAATATTACTTGTATAAAAAATAGGCAATCAAATAACACGTAAATTATAAATCATTCATTTGATCTAGCTCTGACACAGTTAACAACGCTTGTTTTATGGCACCGGCATACTGACACAACACCTCTCTTTATCCTGTTAAAACCCAGCTGCCTGTTAGCGATGAGCCCGCCTGCCGAAAAGGGATGACAACTAAACAGAGAAAGATAGGGACACCTATATTTTTGTAGTGGACTTCACGTGACAATATACACAACTTGGATTAATCTTAATAAAAAAATGTTTTGATTCTTTTGATAGGTGAACTCTTACGAACTAGAGGAATATAAATAATCGAGGAATGGACACACATTCTGACTTTATGATCGCTTCAAAGGTAAGGAGTCGCCACCTTTTTATTCGTCTCTCTTGTGTACCGCTGTACCGAATAGTTTAAAGCTTAGAAACTTAATAACATTGTCATTCTAATTATTATTATTATGAATAACTTACAGAAACATTGCGTGCCTTTTCTTTCTTTCTATCTCTCTTTCACATACACGAGCGATGTGGTGCTCAGCGTCTCTGACTGTGATTGTCTCAATTTTCAGTTGAAAATTTATTGGAAAACGATGGATGTAATAATTTCCAAAATTCCCAACATGATTCCATCCAATGAAATACTCTGCTTCAATCCATATTTGTTGGCGTTTAGCCTTTCAAAAACAAAATTTTCACTTAATGGGGCGGTTTAGCAGCAATCAACAGCACCACTCATCTGAATCAATTGTACTTTGATGCTCATGGTTTCTGTAAGATTAACTAGATGATTGAACTGTGGAGAATCTAACCAATCTAATGATGTGTAACATGTCCATACTGACAAAACCGACATTTAATTGAGACCTGCGTTCAATGTCAAAACATGTAGCCACTTCCGGCGAGTAAAGTAAAGGGACTGGGCGTCTAATTGGTGCTTTTAATTGAAGTTTAACGGTAAACCCTTCTGAACAGGATCGTTGGTGCACACAAACTGGTGCAGTTTATTAATCTCTTGGGCTGCATTATATATCAGTATAGCTAGAGTGTATAGCAACCTCATGTACATGAGAAAAGCATTATTTTTCAGTTAATACGATACGTTGTAATGAAATTGTTACTTCAGACGATGTAGCAACATATTTGCATTTACAAAAAATAACCAAAACATGTGCCCTTTAGGTTTCACACCATCAATCCCTTGAAGGTGAAACACTGTTTTGTTACCCTACCCTTTTTGATTTATTTAGAATAAAAAATACACACACACAGAAACAATTCCCATTTGCATTAATAGCTTTGGGCTCAATGTCGTCCCTAAAGGAACGTAAAAAAACTCGTTTTCACAAATCAGAGGAATTCCCATGACTGAGAATGACAGTCGACATGCAGTTTACAGAACATTTGACCCTGGGGGGCATGCTAGCCTAGATTAGCTTTGCACCCAGTGTTAATTTGATGCCGTGGGGACCGCTGGCTAGCTGTGATTGCTCGCTTGTGGCACATCATATTCAATTTCCACCTCAACTGCTAGTTTGATTCCAGGCAAGTCAAGGCTGATGGATCACCCACACCTTCTAAATAGAAGCCCTCACCTTTCCCTCAAGCCAATCCAATTATTACAGAGCCCTAGGATCTGAGTGGATCGACCTTGTGTCACTGAACAGTGCCTTCATTACACTTTTTTCACAACGAGCTAGAGCAATCAGATGCACGAACAAATGAAAAAAAAAAAAAAGCTAAAAGGAAACACAAGCACTTCAGCATGTTCGTTTTTACACGCTGCTGAATGAATTGTCAGTTCGATCGATTACAGTTATTTTGCTCTCTGAATTTGACAGTCAGGGTTTAATTTGCTCAGTCAATAGCGGATGTATCTTCACAAAACCTTTTCAGAAGAAGGTAGTATTATACTCTGCAGCAATCAAGAGACACAATTACAGTCTGATTCCTCTGGAAGACCTGCACTCCACAGACACCACTGCAGTAGAACGACCTTTGCCTTTTTCGTGGTCGTGTGCCTGCCTCCGCTTCGTGCTGTGAGGGAGTTAAAAATCCCAATAGGCTTTCCTTGTTTACACATGACGTTGTTTAGGAGTAACCTTAACCACTTCAAACACGACCAACTGATCGATTAAGCTATCACAGACCAGGAGAGAGAATTGAACGACTGTTAGATTGGTGCTAATTAACGTTGATTGACTAAATCAGCACAAGAGCCCTTAATTACCCATACCTAACATGTTATTTCCTTAGCAGTGGTTGCACATGTATTTATCTGTATATACATATTGTTATTCTAATAGTGTGTACTATTCCATTAGGTATCTAATCACAGTATGCTGAGCTAGTAAGACAAAGAAAAAAGAGAGAGGAGATATAAAACACTTTGGGGTAAACAGAGTGAATGGTCAGCAAATGCACTTAATTGCATCTTTCACCATGGAGACAAAACAACAACATCTGCAGAAGGGACATTTCTCTGTAATGGGCATCACCAATAGTCCATTCACTTGTCAACAAAAGAAGCTCGGGATTGTAAAACGACATGTCTGGCTGGCTGCTGTCTTCCCCACAGCCTCATTTTCAGCTGACCCTGTACATTTGAGTAGTATATAAGTACATGTTCAATGGTCTATGGCAAAGCAGGGATGCATCTCGGTACATTATGAGACACTGAATGTCCGGCAGACAACAAACAACAAGTGAACATTACACACGATGCAAAATACTAACATCAGGCTAAGAGGAGAATGTGTTCTTTGCTCAGCAATAGTATTTATAGTAAACATTAACGTTGTAGTGTTGAAATGGTACAATTACTTTAAAATGCATGTAAATATGAACACAGTGAGCTGTGCTGTTTTAACATTAAATGAAGCATATTTACCACATGACCTATAATCTGGTAAAGGGTGAAATGAGTTATTTTATGTGTTATTAAACACTACGCTTACCGTTACAAACTTAATATCTTTATAATATTCGATAAATCAACATCTACACTGAACATTGGGCAAAGCCAATCATCTCATCATGCTTAGAAAAAAAATGTCATATCTCATTAAAAAAGGTCTTATGAGTATTAAACACACTTTCATGCTCACATTAATCCAAATGTAAATGTACATTACCACTAGATTGCTATCTTCTATACATAGTAATTCATTACCACGCGGCAAATGCACTGTTGAGTCACTGTGAAATCTCTCTATATAACAAAGTATTAGAACAATACGGTGCTGCGCTTGTTCATTCTACCATTCAAAACAATTTCCTCAACATAACAAAATGTCATTAATTGTGATTGATGGAGACTCGCAAACATCATTTCACTGTTTTGCTGTACCTGCTACTGTGCAGGAACCAAGCCATTAGTCTATGTCACCTCCAGTTTTATCTCCCATTCATGAAATGCAATAATGAAGTCTCCATCGTCCATATGAGAAACACTCCTCCGTAGTCAAAGTCTTTACTGTAAGAAACGCTTCTGAAAATGCACTAAAAAGATGTGGCTCGGAGTTGCAGAACGCTAACAGCTAAATAAACAGTGGGATTTCATTCAGCACTGTTCTGTTATTCTGTGTGTGTTAAACAGTGTGTTTATGCTCTCAGCACATGCTGACAGGTACCCACACATGAAACGAAGGCCTGCCATGATTAGTGACAAGCTTCAAGAACACAAAGTATGACCCTGACAACAATATTGATTTCATTGTTTCCTTAAAAAAATATGCTTTGGTCCAAACACACACACACACCCACACATCCACACCCACACACGCACACCCAACAACTCTCTGTTCAGTATGTTTGCTGCCTTCTCATTACCAATCTTGGCAAGGACAATTCATTTGCATAGCTCGCTGGGAAGCTTCCCAATTGTCAAGATTGCAGCAGTGTGGAAGTGAGACAATTTAAAATTATAATTCCGATCTGATCTGAAAAAAAAAAGCGATAAATGAAATGTTTTGTGTCACACATTTTAGCATACAGGTACAGCCAGGGTGTGGAATTATGTTTTTTTTCTTCACCTTCCACTGCGGCAGGTCATTGAACATTTCTACTGGTCACTGAATTTTGCCTGCCATTTCTGAAATCTATGTAGTATGCTTTAGAATTGACCGATCCTAAGTCCCGCCCCCCTTAGTTACTGTTGCTAGGTCAAGCAAAGTTGACGAAAAGAAACATACTTGAACATACTTCGGGGCGAAGCAGAGATGATATAACTAAATGAACAAAATCATGCAGGTTCATCAGAAAACTCCTTCAGCTCTATGGTGTCAAAACAGTCTCAGTCTCAGATAGAGATTTACAGATGCAAATCACTCTGCATATATTTGTGCATTGTGTGTTATGAGACGCAAGTCACATGACATTTTACGAGTCACATGCTCACTGTATTAGTGGATTTTGTGTGAAAACAGCATGCTAAAAACAGTCTCAAAACAATCCACACAAGTAGGTGGAGATTCACAAACATATTTCCTCTCAAAAATGCTAAGTTGATGTACAAATGATGATATATATACGAGTTGTGAATTAGAGGCACGGATACAGATAGAGGTTTACAAATACAAATCACTCGACTTTTATCTGTGCATATTGTTTTATGACAATTGTTTGTGAATATGAAGAATGAGACTTTTTTTTGACACCATACAGCTCAGAGCTCCAGCAGCGACCTGCAGTTGGAGCTCCGGCGGGAGGTGAAGAGCTCTGCGCCTGACAGCAGCAGCTCCCCCTCTGGCCAGGAGCAGAGCTTCGCCTCACTGCTCCACTGGTCCCCGCTGGGAGCCAACACTGACACCACGCTGCTGGGAGACCAAGGCCGTATTGTTGGGCCACGGGAGAACCAGAACCAGGACGGCGTGGGGCAGACTGTCAGACCCTGCCGCTGTAAAAATGAGAGATTTTCTAAAGGGACGCTGGTGCCTGGAAACACTACCGCCTTTGTCCAAAGGGAAAATCAACACAAATGAAAGTTCCTTGTAGTAACTGTGACTGTATACAATGTAATGTATCCGTGTAGATTGTGCCACCAATGTATGTCACCTTTGAACAGAGGTAACATGTAAGTAGCCTACATTAACATGAAAAGGGGAAAGTTGACTGAGGTTGTGTTGGGTTACGAGTTTGCTCAACTGTTATTGGAGCACAAAGAGAAAAGGGGCGGGACATAGGAAAGGTCAATTGTAAACACAGTGGTACCAGACAGTAGAAATATGGAATATTTAATCTTAATCCCTGACTATTTGTAATTTAGGAATTGCTTTTTAAAAATAATATTTCTTAATATCTGCCGTAGTGGCAAAAATACCTGCCACTGTCTTTACCCTGTATTTGGCAGGTAACTTTTTGGTTATTATACCTAGTTAAGGTTGATTTGTTTCCTGCACTGCACTCAGTACAATGCTGTTACTGAGTTTCGGCAGTGTTGCACACTCTCTGTGGCTGCGGCAGAGCTAGTCTGTGTTTTGGTTAACACTGACATATGGTGCTAATTGGAAGCCTGTGTGTTTGTAGAAAAAGAAGGAAAAGAGCCAGGCGGTGTGAGCTAAACACCGCCGTAATGGGAGCTACAGGTACGATTTCTTTCCACAGCATGTTGACTCGGATTTCAGGAGATTTCTAAATTAACCTATGAGTTGATGGATTATGTGACACATTGGATTCAGCACTGATACCAAGAATCAACACATAATGAACATCCTCCTCCCTTTTCATTACGAAAAGGGGTGAGAAAAATCAATCATCAATCACTGCTGCGGTGTGTTTTAATTATCTAATGCCCCTGCTACTCCACACAAAGTGAAGCACAACTGTTGCGAGTGGCTGGCTAAATGGCTCCATTCTCCAGCCACTTAACTGGTTAAACATGTAATCCCTCCACACTCTCTGACTAATCCCCAATGGCAAATCTGATGCACTCGTGACAAGCTCCACTCACCCATCACAGCCAGAGCCGTGCCTTTGGCTAACTCCCTCTTTAGAGTCTCCAGCACTTCCAGCCCATTGCCGTCCAGATTGCACCTGTTGATAGTGCCATTGGCCGAGCTTATCCAGTACAGCTTGTTGGCAGTGTAGTCTATTGAGAGACCTGAGGGGACAAGTGAAGAGAGGACACCAGGTTAGCACTCACTCTGCTAGGATTCACTAGGAACATAAGCAAAATACTAATCAGAGACATACAGAATAAGTAAGAAATGGATAACAAAATCAGGTAACACTTTATATTAACCGTCATTTATAAATGGTACTTTGATAGTAAATTAAACTTATTTATTGTTAAACAATGAAATGATACTTAATAATGTTTACTAATTATTAGTGATTTTATAATTTATTTTATCATTAGTTTGTGTAACATGACATAATTAGTTTAGAAATTATATATTGTATCATAGCAGATAGGAGACAGTAACAATTACATTCTGATTACATTAATAAACTATTTATTAGCAGTTTATTGTTGTACACATTATGACATTTTATAAACTATATACTGTCAATGATTACCAAATTATTTGTAAACCTTTAAGAAAAAGTTTGTAAAACATTCATAAACATTACATAGATAGATGGACCAGAAAACAATTATTAACCATTATTAAAGTATTAACTATCTATCTAAATAATGTTTATAGATCCTTTACAAAGTATTTATTAACCATTTAACAAGGTATTATAATCATCAGTTGTAACTTTATAATAGACATCCAAATAATGTTTTATAGACAGTTTACAAATATCTATCTATGTAATGTTTATAGATGTTTTACAAACAATTTCTTAAAGGTTAACAAATCATTTTGTCATCATTAAAAAATACATATAATATAGTATATAAAATGTTATGTGTGCAACAATAAACTTTTATATTTGCATTACTAATAATTAGTAAACATTATTAATTATAATTTCATGGTTTGCAAACAGTAAAATAACTATTAACTAAATCAATTTAACTTATAAATGATGGTTATTTTAAATGTTACCCAAAATCATAAAATGGTAAAAACAGCTGTTAAAAAAAGAGTAGATTAGGCATACTACATTTTTTGGGATTACCATTAAATTTGAGACAATACAGTAAACAAAGAAGATTATTACAGAAATGATGGGGAAATTACTATATTCAGTTATAAATCCTAAAAGGTGCATAAGAAATATGAGTTTCCTTTCGACTATACTGCAACGGTATATTTCAGAACTGCATTACTTTAACGTTTACATATTGTAGTTCCTATATGCATTTGGTTGAGCGAGGGCTAATAGAAAGGTTTATGTGTTCACTGGCACATATTCATGGAGGTGAGAGTGAGAAGAAGAGTGAGACTGGATGCTTTTAAATCCATTTCCTGGCTAACATGATGGTTTTTCATAATAATACAGTTAATGGTGGGAAATGAGAGAAATTTCAGTTGTGGACCTCCGGACAACCCTCTGTCTCCCACCGTGTGCTGGATTTATATCCGGCAGATTCACAGTCACAATGCGTCATTAATTTACGCTTGTCCCCAGGTCTACCCCATAATCATAAATGAAGCCGGTGAAATATTGGGTGCACCCCACTATCTGTATTGCTGACAGGCCGCTGGAGAATGAAGAAATACAGTGAAGACAATGGCCCTGTTGGTGTGATAAAGTGGGAGTTTGACTTTGAACTGTGTGACAGCAGCTACGTGAAATGAAGACCAGCTGAATGTGTTTTGCTAAATCAAGCTGCAATCGCTCACTTAAAGTGAGATAGATGAAAAATACCCTTTTAACCCTTTCAGATCACATCCCTGCTCAAATTGTGCACCTATTTAACAATATATCAAAAAAAATGTCAAAAAATCGATTTCTTCGTATTTTTATATCAAAATCCAATCATCTTTTTTTGCTGTTAAACAAAATATGACATGTGATTTTTACAAGCTAGTACCAACCGATGTCAAATATCATGACATCCCTCCATCAATCAATCTGCAACTTTTAAATATTTCTTCTCACCGGAGAATACGTCACAGTGGAGGAGCTAAAGATGCTCTAACTTATGTTTCACTGGTACTTTAAGCACGCATCATGTGGGGGATAGACACTCAAAAAGTAAGCAAGTACAATAATAGACATATTAGTCATATGAACATGTAAAAAATGTTTAAAATTGGGGAGCAGTGATGAATCAATGGTTTATGTCATGCATGCTAGGCCTCACATACATGCCTGTATCTATATATATAACCTACGATTCTGTACATTTACCTTATTTCCCCTGAATATTGTCAGATATGGATGTTGGTGGAATTTCAGGCCCCCCAAAATTCAATGACACATCAACAGAGAAACCTTACATCGATCACTTCCCCTACTGTGCATCACAGCAGACACCGCTCAATGATTCCTTTCCAGTACCACAAATCTGTTGCTTCTCTTGTCCCTTTCATGTCCATTGTCTTAAAGTATCACAGATCAGCCGAAATGGCATGTGACGGCTGTGCGCATGCAGTAAAAGCCAACCCTTTCAGAAGGAGTCAACCTTCACTTTCTATTTGCTCATATGTCACTACGAACTACACAAACCATACAACACCTCGACGTACACGCGTGTGAGTGCCTTCAAAGGTGATCCAAAAGTCAGTGAGAGAGACAAAATCGTTGGAGCCAGGAGGGCGGGGCGGAGTATCGCTGTAGAGTTTTTCAGCTTTTCAAAGGCAACAATGTCAATGCCGTACAACAGGTGAACCAGAACAGCCCTCGGCAGATGGGCGAGGGAGACACGGGGCTTGAGCAATATGCAATCCAAAGTAAAGCCATTAACATTAAAAAGCAATGGTGGAGTGCAACCACCAATTTTGGACATGACAATGTGTGACCATGGTTTGAGTTAAAATAAGTAAGTTTGTTTCGTAACTCAAGTTACGTACGTAAGTTAACCTATGTTATGTATATGATGTAAGTTAAGTACATTAATTACGTTGACGTACGTAAGTACATAAGTTAAATTAACTCTGTGTTGACTTTTGGTTTCACACGGGAGACGGACAGAGGTCTCCTAGTCGTGTCTAGAAGGTAACCCACAAATTACAAAAACTAGCAAAACTCTTGCTGAGTTAGGTCATGAGTTAGGCCTGATGACCTAACCTAACCTTAGCCATTCAAAGGCAGTGGGCTACCTCAATACGGCCAATACGGAAGTGCCTTAAACTTGCATTCTTTCTAACAGCCAGCAGGGGGCGACTCCTCTGGTTGCAAAAATAAGTCTATACTGATTGTATAGAAGTCTATGAGAAAATGACCCTACTTCTCACTTGATTTATTACCTCAATAAACATTGTAAACATGAGTTTATGGTCTCAATCACTAGTTTCAAGTCTTCTTCAATACAGCATGATGTTCATTTAGTGAATTATGGTCCCATTTAGAGTCAAATAGACCATAAAGCAGGGGATGCTTTAGGGCGTGGCTACCTTGTGATTGAAAGGTCGCTACCACGGCGTTGTCCGGTCTGGGAGTTGTCCGTGTTTCAGTTCATGAAAGTTAATCATAACATTTTGGTCGCTTAGAGGTTATAATTGTATTCAGTATTCGGTTGTGCTTAGCTCCACCCTGTCATGCCACTTCTGGTTGGAAAAAAACAAGATGACGCAGCCAAAATGCCAAACTGAAAACCAATTAAAAACGTCATTCCACAAACCAATGGGTGACGCCACGGTGACTACGTCCACTTCTTATATATAGCCTATGGATATGAACAGCGGTCTCCTGTGTTAAAGTCCTGTTTGTTTGAACCATCTATGCACCCCAACCTCTTCCCCTATGCGGACATTATTGCTCTTTATACTACATCACCCGACTTCCTCTTTTGCTCCCATCATAATTACTACGGACACTAGAGGCTGCTGCCTAACAATAAACGTAAATAGGGGTAGTAATATGCTGCTTATATAAACGACCAACGGGGTTGTTTTTTTGGCCGACAGCCTCAGGAGAACATACTGTATAGCAAACCGGGTTCATCCATTAATAATTATTATGTTCCCCCAAGTGGATACATTCTATTGTGATAATGATTTCTGTTCCGATTTATCCAGAACTGGTTCAACGATCGTTGAGGTGAAATTATGATGATACATGAAGGACGTTTCCACCATAATCCTGTATATCAAACCATGAAATGAACTCCCACAGGAAGAACACATACAGAAGCTGTAAGAGCATCCGCAGATAAAGAAGCATTCATCCATCAACCCTGAACGTTGTCGTGTTGGCTTTAACACATGAACACTATCTGCAGCAGCACAAATGGTCCTTTTGTGCAGTAAATTGATTTAAAAGTAAATTATTTCTTTGGGAATCAATTAGCGAAGGATGCAAGTGTAACACGGGTAACGTGTTTTTCCAATTTAGACTTGTGTTAGTGTGTGTCTAGGTTTCAGCTGTTGCTTGATTTAGCAAGCCTTTGCCACTTTGACACCTATCTTTGACGTTGACTTTAGAGATAACGTCACCACTGAGGATGAGGAGGACGCTCCGTCTGATTCTTGTTGACATTGTCGAAACAGAGAAAATCTCAAGAGGTTCAAACATCACTGATTCCATTTCTAACAGAATTAAATCGATTATAAACAGATTAATGCAAACTGAAATTACTGTAACTTTCATGAAAACACCTTTATCAGGTTATCTTTGTCAAATTAAGATTCAAACGGGGGAATTACTTCAAATGAATTTGGAATGAAGTGAATTGCAAAGTGGTGCATGCAGCAGCACAGCTGTTGATGCCGGCAAATTTAATTGAATTAAATTACCATAAATTGAATTTAGAACCAAAGAACACTGACATACTCCCTCAATTTCTGTCTTGTTCTGTGGGTAATAAGATGTTTGCAGTGGGCTACCACACATTCCTCCAGACAGTAGCCCCAATAATCAAACAAATCAAGTGCACTTGGATTATTGGAGAAATTGAGTTACTGCAAAGCAAACCCTGTAAATGCTTTAATCTGATCAGTTATATTCAGATCAAATCAGATTACAGCGTGCATGTAAACACACTGAGTTTATGTAAATCAAACAGACATAATTTGAAAATAAATGTCATTTCACAAATGTAGAAAACAATCTTGTTGGCGAGGTCCAGCCAGATAGGAGGTTTTAACTCAGTATGCTAGCTGAAGCTCTCATACTGACCTACAGGATCCCTCTGGTTCTGGTGGAGGACCTTGCTGTTACTCCCGTCCATGTTGGCCATGTTAATGGTGTTGCCATCTGTCCAATAGATTTTTCTGTGTGGGAAGGTGTGAGGAGAATAGTTAGTGCTCCACTTAGGCACAAGATATAATGAGCTTTAAAACATAGTCGATGAATGTTGCATTGTTATTAACTGAACATTGAATGTAAGCCAATGGATTTTGTCCCACCTGACAACCTCGTAAAGATCGTTTCAAGCTTGTAAAACACGTTGTCTTTACAACAACGAGGCTTTGATCCCCCGTACAGGTGAGGCCTGTAGTCAGGTTTCCTAATACTATGCATGCATTGAAGGTGAGGTGCTGATGAAGTGCACACGCTGCTCTAATCTACTTACCCCTTGGCGGGGTGCACTACAAGGCACCTTGGCTTATCAATGCCGTGGATGATGGAGGTCTTCAGGGAGCCATCAAAGCGAGCCACATTGATCTGCGACTCGTCATTTTCAGAGCTGAGCCAGTATAAGTTCCTGGAAAGCCAGTCTAAAGCCAGACCGCGGCAGTTCACTATGTCTGTCGGGGAGAGTGTGAAAAATCGGTCACGCTTGTGTGCTTTGAAAAACTAAAATGTAAATAAACTCAGGCTGCAGGAGCAATACACAGGTATGAATGGTCTTCAACAAATGACTTTACTTTACTTATAAATTTGTTGCACCTTGTGATCATGTCAAAGTGAGAACATAACAGCTATTACATATTACAATTAATTACAATTAATTTTTAATCTCAATGATTATTATAATACAAATAATAACTACGTACATGTGTGTACCAACTAATCAATACTAGTCAGTACCAGAGGTGGGACCAAGTCATTGTTTTGCAAGTCCCAAGTTAAGATAATAAGAGAATAAAATAAGTAAACCCTCTTCCCAACAGTGTTTTAAGTCCAAGACATGTGACTCGGGTCCACACCTCTGGCTGGTACACACATACACTGTAGTAAATACCGCAGACAGCTTTGACTTTGTATTCTGTACGGATGTCTGGAATGCACCCACCTGCAGAAATGATGGTCTCTAGCTGGGTGCCGTTGATGAAGGCCCGTTTGATGGTTTGGGTTTTGATGTCAGCCCAGTAGATCCTCTCCTCCTGGGCATCGTAGTCCACCACTGTGACATCATCAATGTCCGGCACGGTGAGCGCCGTCATGACGTTCATATAAGGGTTGTCAATGTCCACACCGCGGATTTCAGACCGCCGCACATACAGGAGGAACCTTTTCAATGCTGGTGAGATGATTAAGAAATGAGTCATTTCATTCTGTCAGATCCAGGTGAGAGGGTGATAATAGAGTGCTGCAGGAATGAGTCTTTAAACCTTGACATGAGTTAGTATTTTTGCACTTCCGGATCCCCCATCTCAAAGTCAATGGATTTTTTTTTAATGTTTTTTTTCGGTTAGAAGCCTGAAATAAGGTCTGTGGCTTTACATAATTATCTTTATTTCATTTCATGCTTTCCACCATGTGGTTTTGCTTACAATCTCTTTCCAACAAACATATATAATACCTTGATGTGTAAGATCGTGTGCAATGTACTATACAAGAATGGTGGTGGCTAACATTAAACATTGATATATTCATAAACACAAGACATAAGACACAAGACACATGCACATTCGTATCACATTCATTCATATCAACATCTAACACATATACCTAAAATACGTTTTATTTTGAAGTTGTTATGTGTTTTAAAAAAGGTGGTTGCTAACAAGTGGCTCAATGAGACGCCAAGCAATAGTCCGCCTTTAGTTGAGTGGTGGTGACGTGAAATTATGCAATCATAGTGTAGTTTGTTTAACGTTTGTTTGCCATAGAGTTTATTTTTCAGAAATAATCTGAAACCCCTTTGGCTTTTTGTCGAGGGAACCAAGGCAATGCCAACGTCCGGGTTGGCCTACAAAAATACGTCATCCCTGCAGCACTCAATAACAACCTAATTTAAACGCTGATGTCAATCAAAAGTGCAGAAACGTATATGTAAAGCTAAACACCTGTCTTGTTGTTTACATGGCATCCTATTGTTTCACAGTAACATAAGGAGAAAGCATGAAAAACGAGGAAGGTGTTGTCACTCACCGAAGCAGGATTGTTTGTTGGGTGAAAGCTTCATAAGGTGTGGACAGGTGCAGGATGCCGTGCGGTTGTAATTGATGAGACACAGATGTGAGCAGGGCCCGCGTCCATCATTCTCTTCACATGGGTTAGAGGCTGATGGGAAGGGAGGGAAGAGAGGAACATGTCAGAACACTCAGCATGAGAAGTCGAGATGGCAATCACAGAGATGGGCCAGGATAAATACTGGATGTGAATAGGACTGACTGTCTTTGTAACATGACATTCACAGGCCTGTGTGATTGTGCCACTGACAGCACATTTGACAAAAAGACTCTGCTGAAAACAACTACAATTATAATATTGTTCTTGCTGTATAATAGCAAAAAAGAAAGCTTGGAAGCATGACAGTTTTGAATAGAGAATATGAAAACCCTGGCATTAATTTATAATAAACGTCACAGACTTTATGTAAGAGAAACATCACAAAGACGTGTTGAATGTTTTAGAGGGTTTCTTTTTAAGTGCAAAGAGAAAATGTTGAGTCTGGAACAGTTATGCTGAGTTTGATTGATCTTCACACATGTTATTGGGATTTTTTGGTCGGTCTCTGGTTGAAATTGGGTCTAAAGAGCTTAAGAGATGTGAAAATAAATTATGAAATATAAAAAGATATATTCTATTGTTTATTCTTCGTCACTTTTCAGGAATTAAGGGTGACATTATCTCAGTTACCCCGCTACGGTAGGGTAGCATAATATCCAGCTTAACGCCCAAAGCTGCTGACAGTTTCTACTCGACAAGCACAGCAAGCTGACTTTCAACAGCTTTCAACTGAACAGTGATCTTATAGGAGCAATACATTTGAAGTAGTCTGTTTTCATGAATTTCTTTCAGAATAAATTACCTCAGCAAAACTAAAGAAAGTCACCCACGGTTCAATTATTTCCTGCCGTGCGGAAATCATATTTCATGCATCAAACACATCCGTTTCTCCATCTACTCGGGTTGATTCGTGTCAAACAAGCTCATTCAGAGTTCATTTCCCGGGCTCCTTCAGCGACACATTGGAGAGCCCCATTGCATCACAAATATGGCTTATTTAAAACAAAAGAAAAATCCAACTCTGTCTCTGCGAGCTGGAAACAGCACCCAGCTGACTCAGTATGCTAATAGGGAGTCATCTGAACGGCGCCGCATTCACCTGAATCATGCTCTTGAGGGATGACAGGCAGCAACAACGGAGCCAAAATGTTTGTTTGCTCTAAACTGTCAGATGTATTTGCAACAAATAAATGAGGAAATGAGCCCGCTGCTATGCTAAGGCAGTGGAAACGGTGGCACTCCCTAAAAATAAAGAAAAATGAAGAAAAGTCATATTCAGAGAACAGCCAAATGTAGAGATGATATAATTTAGTATGCAAGTGCTTCTTTCCACTGAGAGACCCATATTTGTTGTGCGTATTTGTTTCCACAGCCTCGTATTTGTCATGATAATGCTGCTGACACAATTACAGTGTGGTTAGTCTGCCTGCAAATAACTGTGTATGTTCTAAATGGCATGAATATTGTATTACTTGTATAAAGCTTTGCACACATTGGGAATAACAATTAGGACTGTAAAAATAACTAAAATCTCCTCAGCCACATCTCTTTCTCTCCCTCTCATTCAATTACAAGTGTAACACTGGCATTTTTCAATCTGGACCCTATTTTCCCATGTTTTTGTGTCTAAGCGACACAACAACAATTTTCTAAATTGGTCCGGTATTGAGGGAGAATGCTTTAAAAGTTTGGCTTAGTGTTTGATGGTTGAGGTAGCTGGGAGAGCAGAAGACGATAGACAAAAACTCACAGCTACACTGGTACGAGGGTTTCCACAATGCTTGTCGTTTATCACTAACTTCACTAACTAACACACCAACATTGCCTCTTTCGTAACTAAGCAACGCAGTATGCCTTAAAGGTGCATTTCACAGTTTCGACTGTCACAACACTGCTGCCGCTAAACAAGCTGTAATGTAATCATTTGGGGCGACCTGGCACTGTCATTCTACGTCCACTAAAAGTGCTTGTTTTTGCCACTGACAGGCTCAGATTGTTATTATAAGTGTCTGACAACATTATGGAAAGGACCCTTCAGAGCAAACACAACATTTTTTCTTACTTTTCGCTTCCTCTTTGTTATTGTGTCATGTGACTTGTTGCCGGAAGACAACGGTGGAAACGTGAGTGAGAGTTGGAGAGAGGAGTGCCGCGGGACACCGGTGTTGTCAGAGTTTGTCGTGTGTTGGAGAGCAGAAAGCACAGCTTAGATTTAACTAAAAGATTTTCAATGTCATGGATGAATATTTAGATGATTTCGACAAGATTTCAGTGCGTTTTATTCCTCTTTAGGGTCCTTTCTGTATTGTCAGATACTTCTAATAACAATCTGTTATTACCATTTTCTGGGCTTCGAAGCTCTGGTGAGAAATATTATTATTACATACCTAAATATATATAAAAAATAAAAAAAAAACATTCAAATATGGATTTGGAGGGTAATTACCATGGCGACGGTCGAAGCTTTGAAGCTTTGAAGCATTCAGATCAGCTCTACTTTTAGTGAACATAAACTGACAGTGCCAGGTTGCCCCAAATGGTTGCATTACAGCCCATTTAGCGGCTGACGTCTGCAGCTTTCTCCCTCAATACTGGACTAATTTCAAAAGCTGTTGACTCCATTAGTCACTAAGACACAAAACATGGGGAAAAAGGGTCCACGTTGAAAAATACCGAAGTTACCCTTTAAGGAAACAGGATAAATATTAGGAGAAAATGCAAAGGTACTTCTTTTAGAAGAAAGAAGAAACCTTTATTTTTCATAGTACATACAGGTACATACATGAAATTTGACCTCTGCATTTAACCCATCTTAAGTATTTTTAGGAGCAGTGGGCTGCTGCAAGCGCCCAGGGAGCATCTTGGGGGTTTAGTGTCTCGCTCAAGGTCACTTTGACACTTCGGCAGTCTGTAGGAGCCGGGGATCGAACCGCCAACGACCCGCTTTACCCACTGAGCTACAGCCGACCTTCTACTAGAAATACTGAAGATGCCATAGTGCCAATATGTGTAGAAAATTGCACACCATTTTCACGCTACTCTCTAGAGTATATTCAGAATGGAAGCCAACAGCTGAAAATAGAAACGAGTGGAGATGTGTTATTATGTTATCTTATTGGTCAAAAGATCTGAAAAAGTAATTTCCTCTATTTTCCCGGTTTATAATGATGCAACGGAAATACATGTAGGTTTTTTTTTAGGATGCTCTGCCTATAATAAACCAATTATCTGTCATAACTGTGAGGCCTTGGGACGGCCAATCTGCCTCCTAATTTGAAAACGCTGGTTACCCATTCTAATGTAAAAAAACAGCCTTGGTTTGGCTGTTTATGCCTCCAGTGGAGCTCCACTGTGGCACCTGCTGAATAGCTCCTGAGACCAGCTGCATATTGGTGTTCAGTTATTCCTTCTTCATCCAGCCCTCCCTTTTCTTTTTCTCTGGTCCAGATGTTCGTGGTCTAGTGGAGCGTCACATCTTTAGGCCTCAGTTCTGGCTGGAGTGGATAATAGCCAGCGCCCCCCCCACCCCCTCTCTGTTGAGCCTTTTTTTAAATAGGATTAGGCACGCTTACTGTCTTCTTTGCTAAAGCAGTCCCATTTGCTCACACTTATCTGTGGTGAACAGTCACAAGAATGCAGATACAGGAAGGAAACAAGCAAATTAACTCGTGACACACTGGAGAAGCAGAGGAGTCAGTGAATAGATACAAACCCGATTACCGCCGCAATAATGCCCGTTTAAGGACGGTGGCTTACATAAGAAGAAAGCTGAGGCGGATAAATTTGAAATTTGGCAATGCTGAAAAAGGCAGTTGCGATAGAAAGTGATCCATCAATCAGGCGGTCTTGGCACACAAAATGTTCCGAGTGTTTTTGGGGGTTCTGCTTTACAAATCAATCAAAAATCAATGTCAAAACAAACTGTTTATGAAAAAAAAGCACACTAAAGTAAACTGAAAACAGATTTCATGTCATCAATTTGAGTTCAGCAATACGTCTTGCAAGCTGATCTGCATTTCAAATAAGATTGGCTTAGATATGTAGGCCTTCTGTCACACACAACATCACTTTTGTGCTCAGAATCTTCTCACAAAATTGATCACCTATCCCTCTGTGACAGATACAGATTCAGAAGCATTCACTGACAAGAATTTTTTGTCAGTGTTAATGAAGTTCAAGAACTATTTTATATATTTCCTGTCACCACAACACATTATTCACATTACTAATTGATCTGATAATTGGATATGCCACAATTATTCATCGGCAGATGTGGTTCTCATCCTGCGTCCCTCTTTATTCACGTTCAGACTTAATATAGTGGTATGAGCCAATTAGAATAATTCGGATGGTGAGAAAAACACATTCAGGGGTACCATTAACTCAAGCTAGCTAATTCTCTGCATGAGTACCTTTTTCATTCAGACACATGCTCTGTGACTGACAGGCCAAATGAAGGCAGAGGCAGACGCTGGAATTAATTACATTATGCTGTTTTTTTCCCCTTTCGCAACATGAGAATAAATTGTGTTTTAAAAGATGATGTATCCTCAGTCAACATCCAGCATTACTGGAGGATTAGAGCCAAATACGATCTGAATCCAGAGTGTAATATGATAGAATGCGATGAGTTTGCACTTTAAACCCCTTAACAAGCTCGTCCCTTGTTTTGTGCACACTCAAAACTGTTCTTCTTTTTAACTGTAGCTATAATCCTGGTCTCTTTTGAATAGCAATTATTTGGAGTTTACAATCAGAGGGTCAGAATTAGTCTAAATGATCCAGAACCAAATTTGCAGAGACACAAACATGGCTAAATGTTTTATATTAGCTTTCTGTTTTCTATGCACTCATGTTAGGAAATAAGAAACTGATTGTAGGATCTTAAAAATGGTTTATACAGATATAACTATGAGGTATTGTGACTGAAACAATGTACAGTCCCTACCTAACCTCCCCTTCTTAGCCTGAATTGACGGCAGTGCTTAAAGTTCATGCTCATTTTCACGTTCATACTTGTATTTTGGGTTTCTACTAGAACATGTTTACATGCTTTAATGTTCAAAAAACACATTATTTTTCTCATACTGTCTGTCTGAATATACCTGTATTCACCCCAGGGTTTACGTTTACGGCATATGCCAGCTTTTAGCCGGTATCACGTGTAGTTGTCCAGCAAACAGCATATTAAAAAGCCTAACATTATAAGATATGTTGCCAATACAACTTAAATATAAACTTTTATAATACAAAAGTTTGAATGCCTCCGCTCAGCTGCAATTCTAATCCAATACACTTTTGATTAAATTAAGCGAATATCACCTAACGGTCCGCTGGCTGTGTGGAAAACATCCGGTCTTCATACTCGGACCAAGCCACTACAATGATGATATAAATAATGATTACATCTTGCTGCGAGTGTGTGCGTGCCTAAGAGAGACACTGAGAGACAGAGAGGGGAAGAAAAGGTCGACTGCACGAGAGGTTTGAAGGTATTAATAATAATTTAAATGTCAACGTTATGAATGAAGCTTCAAACTATTTGGTAGGCTACAGCCTGAAGAGCCACACATCTCTATTTTGAATTTGACCAACGTGGGAATCAATCCAGCCATTTTTATTTTTCAGACCGCTTCTTCACCTAATTTATTTTCAAGTTATGTCAAATGTAGTTGTTAGTATTTAAAGCACATGTCCGGTAGTTTTACTATATGGCCGGAATCCTGGAATATTAACGGACACATTAACCATCAAAAAAAAGAGTCTAGCGTAAACCCTGATTAACTCTCAGTCTGAAACGCTTCGTTTTAGCGCCTGTCTCTTTAAGCCCCTCCCCCGAAAAAGTCCAGTCTGCTCTGATTGGCTTACAAGAAAAATATGGCACACCTTTGCAAGGTAGGTTCTCAAGCTGCGGGCGATATATTCTAATGAGCCTGCATGTGACATAGGAAGGGGAGCCAAATCTGAATGGCTTGTTGAATCACATTTTCTGACCCAGGCAGCCCACAAAAAACTGACTGGGTTTTCTTATTTCACAGTTTGTGGGTTGGTAGGTACTCCAGATACCCAAATGTATGAGCACAAGCACTGAAAAAGTCCCCTTTAAGGGGTTCAATGTCCCTGCTGTGCAAATCCCAGGAGAGCAAACCTGACAAATTATATATATAAACCTGGTTCCAGCTAACATAGTGAAATGTCCCTTTTCTGCGAGTGCCTCATCTCCAACAGTAGAGCCGATAAAAAAAGCGTTCTCACCTTGCGGCTGCCTGCTGGGGTGGAAGATCTGCAAGTCAAAAGGCTGAGCACTCGTCTTCTGGATGACTGTGACATTTCGCCCGGTCCACTTATTGGCTCTCGCCAAAGTGTTCGTCCTCCAGTCCGTCCAGTAGACGTTGCCTCCAAAGAGAGACACGGCAAAGGGATGGGACAGGTATTCGTGGCCCCTGAGGATCTCAATGACCCCACTTCCATCATAGAGTGCAGAGAAAATGGCGTCGGAGCTGTTCAAAAGAGATCCGACACAGAGGGCCATATCAAAGTTCGAACCGCTCTTCAAATGCATTGAAAGGGAACAGTAGAAGTAGGCCGATTAAAGTGTAACCCACCAGTCCGCTGATGGAACTATTAAATTGTTCAAGACCCACTTAAAACCAAATGTGGACATTGTGCTAAGATCTCTAAATATTACATGTCCTCCATTATTTAATGCCCACTGGGAGAATGGAGCTTCAAGTTACATTTTTTACTCAGGGACTGGTGAGTCCTTCGCTGTATATATACTGTCACACATGTACTGAAAGTTCTGAAAGGTGCGAATGCTTCTGCACACAAGGTGAAACTCTAATGGTATACCGTGCATCTGTCCAAACAATCCTCTTTTCCAAATGATCCAGAGTCAGTCCATTAGGCCAGGCGCCGATTTCCATATCCTTGAACACAATGTGTCGACCTCCTCCGCTCATTGATGCAGCCTCGATTCGTGGGAAAGTAGCATCCCAGTCGGTCCAGAAGAGGATCCTTGGAGCAGAAACGCAAAGGCAACACTTAGTATTAATCATTGTCTGTTCGTTTTTATGAGCATAGGAAACAATATATATAATGCACAATATATATTCTCTCATAGATCCACTAAAAAGGGCTGTTAGACCTCATAACAACAGCAATTCCTTTGCCATTTGTACTTGTCAGTGATATTACTGTATACTGCAAAACCAAGTAATTACATACAATGCTGTTGTAGCTGCATGCATTAACATAGACAGAGGCAGTGATGGCTGTCCAAGAACAGCACCAGCGATCCAGTGCAACCCTCAGCATCTGCGACATGCCTTGGAATGGGAGGCCATCTGTTTTATTATGACTTTTCGCAGCTCAATGAGGCCTGAAAATGAACACCGACATTGATGTGACCATCGGCAGAATCCTGAGTCGTGCTCCAACTCAGCAAATATCGCCTCTGTCCTGCCTTGGTCCAAAAAGTCAGCTAGAATGAAGGAGAAAATGGGTGCTCAAGCTTAAATCACATACTGACGACAACGAAACCGTGTTAGGAAGAAATATCCTTGTCCAGATCAATAGCCTTATTCACTTGATAAGGCCTCCCTGATCGATGAGCCACTCCTTTGAGTGGATTCAAGTAATTAGATTAGAATTATTGCCCTGGAATGGAAATGCGCCTTTAGGCACCAAAAGCACCCATTAATCCTACTCTCTACAACCATGAAATGTAGTCATCCTCACAAATGTGAAAGAGTACTATAGGGGGAGAGTGCATGAGCAGATTACTCATTTCTTAGGAGTGTTAAATTGATTTTAGGAATGTCTGGATTTTGCTTTAATCTGAAATATACTGGCCACAGAGTAAAACCACTGGCTACTTCTCGGATGCATTTACCCAAAGTACCTAATGTGAAATACTAGCAACACAGAGAAAATGTATTCAGCTTTTTGTAGAATTTGCACAACCGAATATCATCTAAAAACAATATATATATAGATATATAATCTCCCAACTGTGTTTAAAGCACTCAGAGAAAGTAAACAACTACTTGTTCTGCATTGCTCTCTGATAAAATCACACAATTAATGTATTTAATTTGTATAGTATACAAACCTATCAAACGTGTTGTGTGTGATTAATCGACTTAACGTTTCTGCCCTTACTAGTTGGCACCAGAAATACTATTATTATTTTTTTATGTACACATTTAAATGACATATTGACATATGCTGTCTGTTGCTGTGGAGAGCCCTCCGCCTCTCTGCTCTGATCTGAACTCATCAGCTGCTCCTGACTCACTTCCTCCCCGCTGCGTTTTTCCGTCACCGCCTACCACCACCTCCTCTTTCCGAAATAGCGGCTGGGTTTAGCAGTCAGCCTAAACCTCTCCTGATCGACTGGATTGGCCAGCAGATACGGCTGTATCGAATATCTTTTTTTTTACATTCAAAGCTTTGATTGAGGTTTTTCGAATGAAGCTTTTAATGTTTCCATCATACTTGATGACGTTATCACTTCTAAACAATGGGGGAAAATATGATTTAGTGTTTTGGTAGTTATATAAATGTAATTTATGGTGCTGTTATATTAGACCGCCCCGTTAATACAGGTGCGTGCAAAGGTGCAAAAGTCATTTTTGAAAGGCTAAACGCCAACAAATATAGATTTAAAAAGAATATTTCATGAGATAAAAACATAATGTGAATTTTTGGAAATGATTACATCTATCTTTTTTCAATAAATGTTGAGTTTTGGACTGAGGACTGCGACAATTAATGTTACAGAGACGATCGAGCCGCGTTGCTCGCTGTGTCTGTGTGTTTGAGAGAGATAGAGCGGAAGAGAAGGTGGAAGGTAATAAAACTGGCACGCTAAGATACTAATGGTAGACTATAAGCGATGCCAAACGGTGACTCCTCTTATTACTCCACACATCGGGTTCGTGAGGCACATTCCTAACTGAGCAGACACTGGAGACATATTGATTTCAGCTGTATTTAAAATACTATTTGGTTATTAAAAAAAATGTGATTAACAATTTCAAATGGCTCTTATACACAATGTTTATAGATTCAATTGTGTTAAATTTTGACTGTTTTGTGAGTGTGTTTTTTTACTTTTAGACTAGTCAACTAGTCTAAGTTTAAACTTCCTTTTAAACAAATATCCCAAACCAAAATGTACCCTCTAAATGATTTTTTAAAGCGGGCAAAACACTTTGTCATAGTCAATAAACACACTGTTATGATAAATCACATATGGGCTGATGCAACACATCTGGGCGACATCGAGAGTGCAGCTGTTGAGATGTTGCGTTGTGCTGAAAAGATCCCAGGGTGAACTATTAGTGCTGTTGCTTTTTTTTGCCATGCCATAAAATAAACCTGCCTACATGATGAGAGAGGCCTACCACTTAAGTGTAACACCTGTTTTTCACATTTCACAGCATTAAAATAGAAATAAGTCTCAATTATTGCCCGTGTGTAGAACAAGGCATATTCAATATGCACAGTTAAGATGATACAACCCGTTGGACTCTATAACAATACTGCTTGAAAAAGCTTCTGCATAAAAAAACAGATTTGGCATCGCTTCAAACCAGATCAAAGTACATACTATGTTTGACACACTGTTAAGTACTGTGGCCTGTAATACCCAGAAACAAAGACTACAAACTACAGCACAACTGTCATGTACTGTTTTCACGATCACTCCACTAAATATTAATTTATTAATCATATCAAAAGCAAGACATCAAATCCCTTTTCAAGCCTGAGTGCAGGGCCAATTGCAATGGCAATGCAGAGCTAATGTAATCGTACCTTCAGGTGCATATAAGATCATGCTATTCCTCCCAGACCCCACCCTTCTCTACACAGGCTCCTTGACCAACCGGTAGAGTCACAGTGCAGTGACATGGACATGATCCTTCACCGGCTTCATCAACTGTTTGCACCGACAAACACTGACAGAGAACAGAAGCATAGCTGTTGGGAAGTGAACCTGGAGCTCTGCATTGGTGCTTATTCCCTACCCCACTCAGACGCCCCTACATTTTTAAAATCAGTATCTGGCCTTGAATAACTCATTTCTCCGACTTACAGCAGCTGCTGCTTGGCAATTCTTTCCTGCATGATATATTAATACAATATTCAATAGTCAACAGAAGGGATATAACCAATTCTAATTCTATTGGCTTTTAGACTTTTTTTATTTTTGTTATTCTACAAAAGAAAGTATGAGGACATAGTTGCACATCTAAGAATACAAAAAAACCCGAAATAATTGCAAAAGGTACACCTACTGCCCAGTAACTAAAGTCAACCTCTGGGAAAATGTAATTGCATTTAAAGAACCATATTTGACATCAAAGACTTGACAGTAATATGTCCATGCCTTTAACAAACTACTAATATTATGTTGACTCCAAACATAATTTAATTAAAATTGAATCCAAGTAAGAAATAACACCTTTTTTTTCATTTCTCATTGACCAGCAGGAATACCGACGCCCGTGTGGAAATAATTAGAGCATTTGAGGAATGACAATTTCCTGTGGGATATTTGGTCAAAACCTCAAAAAAAAGCATCTGATAACCCAGATCAGTATATCTTGAACTACAAATAAGAGCAGACTTTGTGGAGATTTATTCAACATATTATTACTGATGCACCATTTTTTTTAAATATCGTCAGTACTATCCATCAAGTCCGTCTAATCTGTCTGCAAATCAGCATGGGTCAGTGCTTTTACTGCACATTTGTTTTATCTATGCCTTGCACAAGTGGCCCGTGGATCGATGGCTGGTCTGTGCTCACATGAGGACATCATGATTCAGTTGAGATAAAATTAACTCATACAGGATTTCCTTGAGAAAACGTGTGAGACGGTGTACTGAGCCATGTGCATGTGATCTATGAAAACACTTCCCAGATGGATGTATTATGTTTGCTGCTGTGGGCATTAAATACATTAAAGGGAGATTTGTCAAGAATTTGATACTCTTATCAACATGCAAGTGGACAAATTTGCTTGCTTTATGCCAATGTATGCATATATTTATTATTGGAAATCAATTAACTACACACAACAATGACAAATATTTTCCAGAAACCCTCACAGGTACTGCATTTAACATAAAAAAAATATACTCAAATCATAACATGGTTATGCTGACTTGACGACGACTTGCCCAAAACTGCATGTGATTATCATAAAGTGGACATGTCTGTAAAGGGGAGACTCGTGGGTACCCATAGAACCCATTTTCATCCACATATATTGAGGTCAGAGGTCAAGGGACCCCTTTGAAAATGGCCATGCCAGTTTTTCCTCATTCAAAATTAATATATATATATAGTGTATATATAAGCTAGTATGGTTGGTACCAGTGGATAACTTAAGTTTTCTAATTGCATATGTTGCCAGTATATTCGCTCTATCTTTGAGTTGCAAGTTGCATTAATGTGTTAAAGAAATTAGTGGCGTTCTAATGGATCTGCATTAACACATTGTCACGTTAAATTTAAACCCCTTTAAAAAACACACACAATCAGATCAGAGAGTATCTGCCACACACACATGCAAACATGCAAAGCTTGTACAATAAAAATATGCTTCTTATTGTACGGAAATAAACAAGCTGGTGTGTCATGATAACAAGAAACGATGGCATTATAACGAGGCAAACATGTATGTTGTTTTAAGCCACCTAAGATATCTGCAACCTAAGAGCCTCTGACGGGAGGATTTCTCTCTTTGTCCCTCGTGAATGTTTCCTCTTTACGTAGTTCAGTTTCATTTCAAAAGGGTGGATGACAAAGTTCTAAACTGTTAAACAGTCCGAAACAACATACACTATCAAAGCCTTCCAGGTGCGTTGCATCAGCGCCTAATAAAGAGCCTGGTTCCCCCAGTGTAACGTCGTCCAACAACCCTAATTCAACAAATTAAAATCCTTATCTTAACACTTTGTTATGCCAAGAAAAATAAATGCACCGTAATAGATGTTTTTTAAGTCAAGCTTGCTGACTGGGCAAAGGAACGGCTGCCATTTCGGAGCCACAGATCAGCCTACAAACACTCTCCCCATGCATCTCAGCAGGATAAACAACATGATTTTGAAACAGCCCTGAGGGGAATGATGCACAAATAACAACAAAGCATATTTGGGGCTTTTTATTTGAAGGTCTTACTTTAAATGTTTTAAGGAAAAACATTGCCGGGGAATAAGAGTGGAAGGGCAGTAAAGCGTATAAAGCAGGAGCAATGGTTGGGGGGGTATTAGCTACATCAGTTGTCATTCCTGGAATGAAGCACGCAGCACTGTTATTGATGTACTCTATATCTGCTGCTTTAATGGACCTTAACACAGCAGACATCTTCATACATCAAGGCAGATGCAGACGTGAGAAATACAAGGGGGTTGTAATTTTACTTTATTCCAATAATCTCCGTGCCTGATGGATAGTGTAGCTAGCAGCAGGCTCTGTGCTGTTTGTGGGAGTTAGTGCGTAACGTACCCCTGCCCTGGGTCGAGAGCGATGGCCCGTGGATGCTCCATGCCGCCGGCAATCAGGGTGGTGCGCATATCTCCGTTAAGCTTGGCCACCTCAATCTGGTCCAGATTGCTGTCAATCCAGTACAGTTTTCCTGTAATCCAATCCACAGCCAGGCCCTCTGGGGTGGCAAGGCCGTGCTGCACGACCACCTCGATCCCTGTCACCCCTGAAACAAAAACACGATAGATAGATAGACAGTTGGCCAATTACTTAATAATAAAAGTGTTTTTTTTATTATCTCATAAAGAATGTCTTGATGAAATGCCTGTAAAACCAAAGGAGTATGCTGTTGTTTTCGATGCTATACCAGAAAGTGTCCTTATAGTTTTACGAAACCCCGATGATCAACCGTTTAATTCAGAAGATTGTGTGAAAATATATATACTGGAGGTACTAATATACTGAAAGAGAAGCGCTCTAACAAAACTTTTAGGAGCACACATAAATATTAGGAACATACTCAGTTATGTTTCTGTCCCTTCATCTAGATGTTTTTGGTCTTCCTTATTTGATAATATACAGTGGGGAAAAGCTTGGGAAATTTGTGATAAATAACAAACTTAAAGAAATGTCTTTCAAGATCTTACATCGAATTTATCAAGTAAAACTTGTGTTGGAAAGATTCAAGCTGAATATTGAATATACTGTAAGTGTGATTTCCGTGGACTTGAAAAAGAGAGTATTTCCCATCTATTTTTTCACTGTATACATACAAGACTGTTCTGGATGGATGTAGAGAAACTTAGGATGAATGTTGAAATAAATATGTTTAATGTAATGTTATTTTTTTAGTCAGGACACGACTGAAAATAACATGATGTATATAATACAATTATTTACTATTTTTGGCAAAATTCCATAGCCATAAGAAAAAATGGTCAGGAACCAAGTCAATTTTCCTAAATTTTCTCAATGAATTTAAACAATATAGCACCATCATACCTAATTTTAAAAACAAAAAAGCCATTAAGATCTTTAAGTTAATACATTAATATAATATGAAGCATATAACAAAAACTCTGGTATTATGAAATGTATATGTACTTATTTTTGTTTTGTCTTTTTTTTTATTTTTTTAATCGTCTATGTATCGGTTTGTACCTCTGAAAATGAGCATGTGTTCAATAAAGAAAGCATTAAAATAAACAAAAATAGATAAACAAGACGATAGCATGACTATGTACATACACTGTAGTTAAGTACTGTGGGGCAGCGTTGGTGTCTCTTTACAGGAAAACCTTCTCAAGGCAAAAGGGGGATATTCAGCGAATTGAGGAAAGCTCTTCCATATAAAAACATATTGCTTTCTACAGGGCTCCATTAAGCATGGTAAAAGGGTTTTCCCACTATATTTATAATCTAGCTGTTTACAATTATTCTCAGATGCTGAGGCTTTTATGTGTGCCTCACAAAAGGGTGGAATAGGTACAGCTAAGAGGCGATTGCTACGGCTCCGCAGAGGAAAATAAAGGCAAGGGAACCCGGTGATTGTACTGCCACCCACAAAAACACAGAGCGGAGGAGAAGTTCTGATTCATCATTTTACGAGGCGGAGATACTGTACTACAACAGCTCAAGACTTCTGGTCCTGCAGTATTTTTCAACTTTGGACAACCTGAGATAAATTTGCAGGGAGAGACAATATCAGCTCGCTGCATCAGAGTAGTACGTGTAACGACAGTGGAGTAAAACAGAGCGTTATCATCAGCGGCGTCTCAGACTTCCATTACAGCGGCGGGAGCACAGATGAGCAAGACATGAGTCTCTTTAGCCAATACATCACAGCCGTCTTTAGATAGCAAAATGTTTGTGTACTGTACAGTACGTGGGTGTATGTGGTCGTGTGTGTGAGCATACCTCCGGACTCCGAGAGCCTTCCTCTGTAGATCTTATCCTCCACCACATCTGTCCAGTAAAGGAGGCTGTGATTAAAGTGGAAGTCTAGAGCAATGGTGTTCCTCAGCCCCGGCACCAGCAGGCTGTAGTCCCGCTTGTGAAGGTCTATCCGTCTGATCTCGTGCCGGATCGAGAAAATGATGAAAGCCTCAAAGGGATCTGGCCAACGAGAGAGACAGGAAACAAACACCGTATACTTTTAGGATGTCCACCTACGATTGAGTGATGTTTTCAGTCACTTGTTAAATCGACAATGCGTGATATCATGTACAGGACATTGGGATAAAGTATTACCTAGAGAGCTGCGAGAGCTCTCTTCTTCTTTAATACCAGTGCTACTAGAATGTATCAATAACCACTGCACATAAAAGTCTGGCACATTTTGTGAGGAATGTTACTGTCAAATCTAAAAACAAATGTAGGAAAAAATAATTAACATTTAACAATATATCAAGAAAACTCAACAATTGTATACTTATGGAGGTTATTGCATTTTTAGATCATTATTAAAACTGTCGGAATCTGATCGAAATGCATTTTTTCTGTGAAGTCAAAACATGTGATTACATTGACATCGCTCAGCCCTAGTGCAATCTCACACCCATGAACACACACTCATAACTCTAAACATACATTCATTCACACATACATATTGCTTGATTTACTTTGTATGAATATATGTTAAGAGTCAGGACTCTAGAAAGTGATTTCTTTTTAAAATTATAGGTTACAGCCTGACAGGCAGAGCCAACAGTTTATCACTGGACTGATTGCTTATACAGCATCTGACCTCTTCAGCGTCTAGCTCACCTGTAGGCCCCTTAAATCTTCAGTCACCCCTCTTCATCCTATATTACCAGTGCACTCAGAATGAACGTGAAGAAAACTCTGACCTGTATTGAAGATGTTCTGTGCTGTGCCTTTCGTACTTTTTTTTAAAAAGTTTGTTTATTTTTCATGACATTACAGACATGTGTTTTTAACATCGGTGCAGATTACTTTGGTCATCATTTGTTGTTTTACAATGTGCTCTGTAAATAAATTGACTTGAGGCTAAAAAGGCATGGGATCAAAGAAAGCGCAAACTTGTATTAGTAAAATGCATCCAGCTATACTAAGGGATCTAAATTAGCTTGTTAAACTAGCAACAATCAAAGCTCTACCTAATGCTATAGCCAAAGAAAAAAGTGTTTTTGTGGACTACTGTTCGAGGCTTTGAATTCGGCATTTTGGCCATCGTCATCTTGGTTTTTGGCCGTCGCCAGTTAAGTACAACCGAACACAGAATACGACATTATTAGGCGCACAAACAACTCCCAGACCGGACAATGCTGTGGTAGCGACATGTCAATCACAAGGTAGCCACGCCCTGAAGCATCCCCTGCTTTATGGTCTATTTGACTCTAAATGGGACCATAATTTACTAAATGAACATCATGCTGTATTGAAGAAGACTTGAAAGTAGCGACTAAGACCATAAACTCATGTTTACAATGTTTACTGAGGTAATAAATCAAGTGAGAAGTAGGGTCATATCCTCATAGACTTCTATACAATCAGACTCCTTTTTGCAACCAGAGGAGTCGCCCCCTGCTGGCTATTAGAAAGAATGCAAGTGTAAAAGACTTCCACATTGGCCTCACTTTTCAGAACCAGAGGTTGTCCACTGGTTGTACTATCATTGTCGGAGACCACCAGGTACAAAGGCAACTATAGAACATACAGATTATATGCCTTTTTTTACAGGCATGTTGTTATGCACTGTTATGGCTTACTGGGACACTTGAAAAGAACGGTGCCATCATTTATGTTTTCAGTAAAACCTGTGCTTTTCCTTCGACAGTATGACAAGTCAAAATGTCTGCTGTGAAAAAGGCCTATTGTTACTGATTTATGTGATATATAATATGTTGTTAGCTCTCTGTGTGTTGCAGCATTAGCTATTGTTCGTCTTTCGGCTGCTACCGTTAGAGTTCACCACAGCGGATCATCTGAGATCTGATTTTATGATCCGCATATTTGATTTGGCATAGGTTTTACGCCAGATGCCCTTCCTGATGCAGTCCCCCATTCACAGCGCCCAGGGGGGGATACACTAAATGACCATCACTGACATGCAATGTATGTATTTTCTTTCAAAATATGATGGAATTTATTACAGTGGTTTGTTTAAATCAACTAAATCCTGCAGGGGAGCTGAAACAATTAACCTTAATTTAGCTCCATATATTTATTTCACTCAGCTTGCTCTCTTTCTCTCTCTCTCTCTCTCTCTGCTGATCCACTGTGCAGAGGACATACTAATATCACTGGATTAAACCACCATGTAGAGCTAATTTATATGCATCAGTTGCGGCCAAATCAATTTGTTGCCAAACACTCTGGGAATCAACACATTACATTTTTCCATTTTCTGAAAAAGTAGATACATTTGAAAGTGGTCTCTTTTGAGAAATACATTTTGTAGCGTCTCTAAGAAGTGGATAAATCTAGTGACAAGTCAGCATGCTGGCAGCAGAGCTCGTATACTGAACCTCTCCGGCCTTGCCCACTGAGGTTTAGTTCAATCAGTGAGACTATTTCTGCTTCTGAGAAATGTTTGTACAACTAAAACTCTCTTCGCAGCATTCTAGACTAAATCAGACTTAAGAGAACAAAATGTAATTAAAACTGTGTCCTTGCTTCAATGACACTTTCCGGTGTTGCAACCAAACTAGCGACAATGTTACCGGAGTGAAGATTTGTACTTGCAAACCTTTTATTCCCGAGATGTGCAAAAGGGAAAAGGCGGCGGAGTGAATGTGTGCTCGGGACTTCACAAAGAATCCAATAACACCTCTCTCAAGATTAAAGTGGGATGTTTGTGTTTGTATGCAAAGTTTGATTTATGACGAAGCCGAAGAATTCTGATCGGCTTCCAGAGAAAATTGTGTATTCTTTTTCCTGCGTTAATGTAAGATTAGAGCCGCAACTGCCATCAATCTTGGAGTGAAATAGAGAAGCGAGTAATCAAAACGAGGTCCATAAATCTGAATGTGACAAGCGGCAGCATGTGTGTGTAACTATTGTATTTCAAGCGGTTACAGAGCGGCCTCATCAAATAGATTATTCAATAACAGAATAGCGGAAAGTTTGAATTTATGATGTGATGCTACGCGGGCGAAACACTTGTGTCTGTATGGGATTAGGCCTGAGGTGAACTTGTGCTCAGCTGAATGAAAGCTCTGGTGGTTTGGGAGAAGGAAGAGAGAACAGGCTTTCTTCACTCAGCATCAGTACAGATAGAAACAGACAGGACTCATCGCCCAGATGCCTCTTTTGATTTGAAACTGATTGGATTTGACCTGACAGTACCCTAAATCAACACCTATTACTATTCCTCAGACTACCTCTCCTCTTTCTCAGCACTAACACAAGAAAAACTTCCAGTTCTATAGTTTGACTTTTATTTTTTCCTTTCCAGTTTCTCTTATCTATGTTGTGATTATTGCATTAATAACTGAAAAAACTCTTAAAACTCTGCATGGAAACAGTCAAAGAACAATGATTTTAAGAGTTACTAGCATGTCCTGGGATGAACTTTAATTACTGCAGACACAGACCCACAGCCACACACCATCACAGCAGCCAACATCATCACTCAAAACAAACATTAAACAAGACTCGGTCTAAACCCAGTATATTTGTGGCTGAATTGTTATACAAATAGTCAGTGGCCATGTCTATAATGTTAAATGCAGCGGTACATGTCCACCAGGTCTGGCGAGGACACTAGAGGACAGAGAAGTTAATACATCCACCACGGTACAGCATAAAGCCTGCGGCCTGTGTTGAACAATAAAATACTATAAATATATTACGCGTTTTCAGTCCAAAATGTCAGCAGCGGCTGTTGTCAAAAAAAACAAAAACACCAGTTTTGTCTCTTTGCGTCTATACTCTTTGCTCCAACACTCGGCCGATCAATCACGTAACTTCATCTTCATCACTCAGTCACTCACTCAGTCACTCAGTGACAGACTTCTGCATTTCTAAGTCTGGCCCTCTGCGGTCCAGCCAAAAAAAAAGCCAGGGTCAGTTACCTGTGCTGTGACAGCTGTCTCCGTCTGGGTCGAGCGTCCATCCTGGATAACAGGAGCACTTCACCGTGGTCTTGTACTGCTCACACACTTGGCTGCACTTCAGGTGACGGCTGCAGTAGTCCACCACCTCACACGTCTTGTTACTGGAGTCCAGGTGAAGCCCGGGGGGACAGAAACACACAACCCCTTTCCCTGGTGCCACGGTGCACTGGTGACTGCAGCCCCCTCTGGCTACGAGACACATATCTGGGGTGAAGAGAGGCCGACAAATTCTTAGAAACTGTGCAGACACTTGAGGAGAGGCTGAGATTTAAAAGAGCATTATAAAAAATAGGATATGTGTGGTGTCTGTAAGATAGTAGTATCTGAACCTGGATCTTACAGACCCACTAATTGCCAATAAGCGCATCGAATCTAAAAGGTTTATGTTTTATCCTTACGTCACAGGGATAACATATTTCCAACTCCAAACACAAGGAGTGTGTTCACAATCTAATGAAGATAAAGGTGGCTGGATAACGAGAAAGCCTTCATATAGCAGATTCTCTGTGGTTTCACCCGGGGGCGAGCGGCTTTTATTTCCATCACTGCTTCAAAAATAAAACAGGAAAAAGAACATTACGCGCTGTTCCTTTCAAAAGTGATATAAAGACAGACATGTCTAAACTCGGTGCTCTTTTAGAAAGCTTGTTAGAAAGTTGTTTTTCTGCCCTACACACCTGGTTTTTGTTAGCAGCTGCCAGGTCAAGATGGAATGGTCTATTGGTAAAAATAAAACTGGTCCAGTGTGTGTTTTCCCACCGTGATTAAGACTGGCCTTTCAAGGTGGCCAAGAACAGCATTGCACTCTCTCAGCGGGGGGGAAATGGAGTATGTGGTCACAGTTGTTAATGGCGGGTGTGAGTCCTGCTGAGATGGTGCAAATCAATCAGGCCCTCAAGGTCTCTCTGAACACATAATTGTCGATGAGGAGGCAGAAGCCTTTTCTCATCTACGATAACACGGACACTCACAGGTCCTGTAGGGGCCCCCCGAGGCTTGGTTAGTGACGCTCTAGAAAATGAACCTCCGTGTTTACATTGCTCACTTTAAGAGATTAGGTGGCTGAGGCTAGTCACATGAGATCCCTTTCTTCCCTCTGAAGGCTAGCTGGACAAACACTTCCACATTTGCCATCATCGGAAAGCCAGAGTATTACTTTATGTTCTGTCCCTCTGGTCTCTGAGACAACACACACCGGTTCCTAGTCAGGCTCTAAGCTGCTCTATGTGAAGGAGAGGATGTAGCAGGGCGCTGCTCGGAGATATCCTGTGGTGCAGGAATGATTCCTAAAAACCTGGAAATGAGTTAGCATATCAGCTGTTCCGGTTCCCTCGTCTCAAAGTCAATGGGGTTTTGAATGGGTTTTTAGTTAGATGCCTGAAATAAGGTCTGTGGTTAACACGAGCTTAAGAGATTTTACGTTTTGTTTTACAATATAAAATACATCCGCAAATATCACACTCGTGAATTTTGAAGCTTTTACGTGTCTTAAAAAAGGCGGCTGCAAACAAGTGGCTAAATGAGATGACAAAACATCCTCACGCCAACTCATCCGCCTTTACAGCCTCGTTGTGTATACTCCTGACTGTGCTGTAGTTTGTTTATAGTCTAACGTTAGCTTTTCACTTCTGGCGATTGCATTCACACTTCAAAAATCATAAAAGTGGTGTTCCTTTGTGGAGATTATCATACGGAACAAAACGTTTAAGTATCATAAACGTGTGTTTGCCACAGAGATTATTTCCTGCGATAATCCAAAACCCAATGGAAAAATCCCATTGGCTTTGTGACCGCTCCGTCCTCCGCACAGCAATTACCTCATTAACGTTATGGTTCCCTCATAGCATTGGTTTTAAATCTGCTACTAATTCCTGCTACTCTGTGCTGTGACTCCGTACGGAGCAGACACTTTCACTTTCAGTTTGTAGCGTCTGTCGTCCGACTATGTATTGATAACATGGTGCTGATACGCGAAAATGAACTAAATGGGTTTTATTTCTGTAGAAAAAGCAAAACGATGGTGGGGGCAGTGGGTAAGGAATGTAATCAGTATATGCCCGAACACCGTGTAACACAAGTAGCACCGACTACCAAGGCAAGCCTAAACCAGGGCGATTCTAACTTCCCGGCTTGGCCAACAAAAATAAGTCATATCTGTACTACTCTATTATGGTACAGGGGACCTGTCGGGGCCATGCCCCGCCCTGTCTCTGGCGGCTGGAGCTCCGGTTTGACGGTTCACTCTGGAGCGGGTGGATCATCACCTTGTTCTCTCATCATCTGACAACATTTTAACTTGCCTGTCTTCACTGTTCTTGTCATCATCTTGTTGTTCTCTCAGTGTTTTATCTTTTGTTTTGCAATAATAAAAATAAAAGAAGACAAATTAAAGTGAGAGTTAGCTTGAATGCTGTGAGGTGACTCAGCAGGTAACATGTTCTGGACCTCTACAGTGAAAATTGGAGGATGTGACAGTGCTTCAACTTTTCCCAATTAATTTTTCTGCAACTCTGCAAAGCTGATACAAAGGTAAATAGTGAGGAATAAACAGCTATATTTGAATAAAGAAGAATAATGTGCTGCTGTTTTTATTTGCAAGGTAAATAAATGTGGTTTATTAATTTGTCACCGTTTGTTTTTTTTCTCTTAAACCAATGAAGAGCTGTCAATCAAAGTATCTGAAACACAGTGGGAGCATTGCAACATCCAAAAATGCCTAAAAGTCCTCGGGAGTCATTATTTTTGACAGTTTTTGTTGGTCTTTTCACTTTAAAGTGATTCTTCACCCAAAATATATCTTTAGAGTATCAAACACGCACCCCCTGTAGGCTTGAAGCGCGGCTATAAAAAGCTCCTCGTGAAGCAGCTATGGTCAGCTTGAATTTTGTTGGAAATAAAAAGATT
This sequence comes from Sebastiscus albofasciatus, assembly GCA_916701655.1. Classification (NCBI taxonomy): domain Eukaryota; kingdom Metazoa; phylum Chordata; class Actinopteri; order Perciformes; family Sebastidae; genus Sebastiscus; species Sebastiscus albofasciatus. Next base: position 51,413 of record CAKAOI010045767.1, on the reverse strand, counting down.
CCGACTTTTTATAACTTAAGGTAAAAAAAAAAAAAAAATCAATATGAACTTCTCAAACTTCTCAAAGTCATACTTGTATGTCTATCACTCTCCTCAGAGGTCAGAAGTTCAGGAAGAAGTAGTATATTCAGACAACATTGTGACTGTGTGGGACATACTGATGGATTTTCAACAGACGGGACGTTGTGTCTATTTGTCTGCTGTGTAAGCGGACACCATTGGACTAGTGGAATCTATTGTAACTGACACAATTAGACAATTAAGTGACTTCTACTATAGAAACTTTTGACCATCTTTCAAACCACCAGGAGAGTGTTTGATAATCTGTCCACATACTTTTGTGTACTTTTGATTAGGGTCTGTTTTTGACAATGCAGTCCTTCCTAGTTTGTGAAAGGGACATACTATATGGGCTACCCTGCTTAGCCTGCTGCCACCGTGACCCAAACCCGGATAAGCAGCTGGATATAGATGATTGGATTGAATGCACAAACCAAGTCCAAAAAGTAATGTTTTTTTAAGGCTTGGTGGGGATGAATGTGACTAGCCTGCACAGAGCCCTGACCTTAACCTCATCAAACACCTCTGGGATGAACTGGAATGACAGGTCAGAGTCTAACCTCCAAATTCTTGTGGAAAGCCTTCCCAGATGAGTGACAGCTACTACGCCAGCATACCAATGTCAATGGTGGTGGGTTGAGATTTTCAGCAATCAAATGTTCTGTTATCCACATACTTTTTTTTGGCAGAGCATCAAAACAAACTTACCGCAGATGGGTCCTTCATCCGAGCGGTCTGCACAGTCCACTTTGCTGTTGCAGATCTTATCAGGTGTGAGGCACACCGAGGTGTCGTTGGCACAAGGGTACTTGGGTGGCTTACAGACGGCAGACTCGCAGGACTCTTCATCTGAGCGGTCCTCGCAGTCAATGTCCCCATCGCACACCCAGCTCTTTGTGATACACTTGCCTGTAGAGAATGAAATGTGGAGATTTTTTAACTTTTAACATTTTTAAGGACTTAAAAATGAACAGTTTCCAAGTTTGACTGCAGTTCAGACGATGTAATCTCATTGTAGTTTGTGTTGGATGATAAGGGCTTCCCAAAAAAAGTTTCCTGCCTGAACTGACTGATATTTAACTGGTACATTTAGTGCTTGTATTTTCCAACTTTGGATTAAAGAAGTGTTTCATTACTGAGTTCTTTAATCAAATCTTTGCAATAAACATTTATAGCAAAAATGCCATGCTTTTACCCCAGGGCGACCTCAATACACAACAAACTCTCAGGTCTGTTCTAAATGTTCGACTTGATGAAACTAGAATTACCAACTCACGGTTGTATGCCTCCGCCAACCAGTCAAGTTACAGTTAACATCCATGTCTGTCCAAAATGTCATCACTTCATATTTTTATCCTGTTAGACATTTGTGTGGAATTCTCATAATTAGCATATGAATTCTTGAGTTATGGCCAAAAAGGTGACCTTTGCCAAAATCTAATCAGTTAATCCTTGATTCCTGTGTAGTGGACGTGTAGTGCCTATTTTGAAGAAATTCGCTCAAGGCGTTCCCGAGAATGGGACAGACGTGCGGTCACAGTGACCACCAAAATAAAAATCCGTTCATCCTTGAGTACTTTGAAGAAATTCCCTCGAGACCTTCCTGAGATATCACGTTCATGAGAATGGGATGAATGGGACGGATGAACGGACGGACGACCTGAAAACATAATGCCTCTGGCCACGGCTGTTGCCGGCACAGAGGCATAAAATCCACACAAGATCAATATTCTTTACGCTGGTACCAACACTACAGTGTGATTTGTAATTCCCTCACCATGCAGGTTAGAAAGAGGTAGGTGGAACAACTGAGAGGGGCGAGGAAGAAAACAATATACAGAAATCGGGATGTATCATTTTTGCACGCTCCCAGGTGAAGCCTGGATCGCAGCATATTCCAATTTACACCTTTTCCATCAAAGCTACATCATAGTGTTTTGGGATCCCACTGGTTTGTGCTTGGTGCCGGATCAATGCAAACCAACGTGGGAGGCTGGAGCGACTGCTGTGGGCGCGTGGATTCTGTGTGAGATCAGGTGTGTCTGTGTGTCTGTTTGGCTTCACATCACTTCTAAGCTTTCCAAAAATAGTCAGATGACACTTTTGATTTAGCCCTTCATTTTCTAAATGCCTAATGTGATGCCATCGCAGTTGCATGTGAAAATGCAAGCTTATGTGTTATTCAAGTACACAAGCTTTTCATGCGTAAAATATGGATGACACTCGGGGCACAGAAATGTTCCATTTTAAGTGTCATCATAATGTGTGTGTTAGTGGTAATACACATGGACAAGGAGGTTAATTATTTGCACAACTGAATTAACCATTCTTGAATCTGGAAAGTTCATCTTGAATGACAATAAAAATTTCACAACTTCAACTTGATGAGTTTTCTGAGTGCATATATCTTTAGAAAGCAAAGGACGGGACAAGGATGTGGCTGAAAAAGGGAATAAAAAACACAATTTTATTCACAGAGTGGGAGGCACAGAAGGTAGGGAGTGAGTGGGTTTATAAAATATAACCATTGCTTATTACTGTGAGTAGGAAATATATTTTTTATATTCTTTCCGAATATAGAAAGGCTCAAACATCTAAAAGTTTCATCTTTAATTCAACAAAAAATGCAGCATATCCACAGATTTCCTACAGAGATGGGAACTTTTATATTTATGTTGGTCCCTTCTCTATGTGTGGCTGAAGATTATTTTTAAATAATGGATGAGTAAATTCATGGATGCTTTTTTTGTTTTACTTTGCTCATCATTAAGGGTTTTTTTACTGATAAAGATTCTAACTCAGAAGATGACGCCTAATACAGTGCTCTAGTTCAGTGGTTTCCAACCAAGGGGGCGCCAGGATTTGTCTGCTATGAGGTTGTCAAAATTTGACTTGCCATACTCATAATAGCACACTTGCTGGATAATTTATACAAACGTATAGATATAAAACTGCTTCTCAACATGTTTTTCGCTACTTAGTAGCAAAATCTAATTCATATTTGTTGCCGTTTAGCATTTCAAAAACAACATCTTCACTGCAAAAAACCCTCCCACTTGCTGCACACAAAGGGAGGCACACACCTGCATTAACGGGGGTGTTTAAATAATATAACAGCACCATAAATTACATTTATTTAACCACAATAACAAAAAAATATATATTGGCTCTAATACTATCATAGTTAATTAAGTCATAGTATGTATCTGAAGTCACTTGGCGAATTTGTCAAGACGTCATCAAATGAGACTCAACTTCAGTATATGAATGAATAAATAAGAAATTCACTTGACAGCCTAGGATAAAGATTACACATTGTAACCCTAGTTGTATGAGCACAGACAGAGCCCAAAGGCCTTCATGGATAACCCATTCTAATTTCTACGTCAATCAACAGTTGACTCAACACATCCTTCCTTTAACAATAATGTAATGGAAACCTCTGAACTCTACCAAATCGGCATCCAATCTAATTCCTCATTTGGACTTGAAGTGCCCAATTCAGACATTAAATGCCTACATTTACAAATGATCCCCTTTTGATTAAGATACCTTCTCATTCCAATACATTTCACACTCCACGGTGAACGGAGAATAAAAAAAAACGGAGAAAGGTCAAAGGCCCCCATTTACTTCACATTTTTTGATTCTCCGTTCACCGTGGAGGCATGCAAGAAAAATAACGTTTTCTTCAAGAATTCAAGGTAACATGCGGTGAGTAATTGATATACAAATGGTCATCGTGTGGGAATTCCTTTAAGGGAGCGGTGAATGGTCCATTTCTATAAAATGTACAGCTGGAGAAAAAATCTACTATTGTACTCTTCCTGTATGTGGAGCTATTCTTTGTCGTTTCCCCTATTCATCCTTTTTTCAACAAACAAACTTCAGTGTGGGCGGCTCAACCAAGATTGTCTAGTTGTATTGTTGCATTGAGTGCAACTCCACATATCTTTCACATGTAGAGATACATCCATCCCCAAAGGTGGACTGATCAAGAAAAAGCAACCATATTTCCAGCATTCAAACTGGGCATAGGTCCAGAATGAGTCTCACATCTTTTGTTTTATCTGAGAAGTTGAAACAAAAAGGAAAGAAATAAAGCTCATCCTGGTCCTCCCTTTAATCTGCCGGAGCTGTTAAAATGGCCTCTTCCAATAACCCGTTTGAATATTATTGGCGAGGGCACTTTGTTCTTCTGAGGAGGACAGAACGAACTGCACCAGTGCACAGGGGTGTGACACAGCAGAATTAGAGTGAATAATAATTGTGTGGTCTAACCAACCCTTCACCACGCAGCATTGCCTCCGTTCTTGATAATACTGTCAAGGGGATGAGCGGAAAGCTGCCGAGCTAAAGACAGAAAGCAACTGAATGTTTCTCTGACCTTCTCTTTTCAGCTGCGGAAAGAAAGTGGATGCTGGATTTGGGTACATGGGGAGTTTATACAGACCATTTAAATGGTCTGCCCTAATTGGTTGAACAAGTACATGCAAACTTCACTGCGCTGCTCCGAAGTGGAGAATAGTTAAGCCTCTAGAGCCTGTCAGATAGTGACGCCTTTATGAAAGGGAAGAGAGCCATTTGGCAGCTTAATTTATGAATGATACACACGACTGAGATACTTTCCGCCTCTCTTAAGACGCGAGCAAAAGGCTGGCGTGAAAATGTTGAAGAGATATTGTTTATTACAGCTTTCAATGTGAAGGTTAAGTACTGTGAAAGAGTAAAACCTTTAGGTCCATATCTCACACACGGCGCAAAGCGGCGTGCACAATTTCATTGCTAGTTTCAGACGGCGCAGTTGTCATTTTCACGACCGGCAGCCACGCTGTGTGTGGCCGCATGTTTTGTCACAAATTGGCTTTCCATCAGTTGCCATACGACGCAAACATAAACACCTGCAATCATCATTTTGTCTTTAGTGCTCCTTTTTAAGAATATGATATTTTTTGCATGCGTGCTCTTACGCAGAGCTGCCTTGTGTTCTTTTCTTTCGCATATTCTGATTGCTGTATGATGGTATTTATCCATCATACAGCAAATGTACTTGCGCCCATGGACGTGTTGGTCTTAAAATGAGGTGTGGTCAGGTGCATTGTTGGCGCATTGCTATCTTGAAGCAGCAGAGCAAAGCGATTGCGCCATTGACCAACAAAATCCTGTCTGGGGTCAGTATTTTCTTGCTATTTAAAGGGAGCGTTATTTAGATAGTAAGATGCGTCTACACAGGCAGGTTCACAACACTTGTACACCCTGCTTGTTACACACACAGGGACGCACAGTAGCGATAACCCTGATTGGTTTGATTCCTGTTACGCCCGAAACACATCTATGATTAATTAAGAGACTAAATACAACCCCTTTGCCCCTTGTGCCTTACTTTGCATCCAGATTATGCGACGCTTAACTAGCAAAAGTGGAGTTGGACACGCCCAAAATGCACTTGCGCCATGCACTTTAGACCATTTGCTATAGATTATTAAGATAGTGCCCTTAGGCTGTGTTCAAACTCCATCATGCTTAATGTCGACATGAAATCCGTGATTGTTTTTGATGATTTTCTATGATGATGACAAAATGAGGAAAATCTTTCCATATATATTTCATGTAATTTCTATAACGCAATACTATATACTCAAGAATCCAAGTTGTTGCTGTGTGTTACTGTCCTTCATGCTCAAATTAGTTCAGCCAGGCAGCCACGGTGCTAAAACTAAAACAACTGTCTCAGGCGAATGATGCAAGGTTTACTCGCTGAACTCAAATACAAGCTGAATTTAGTTTTCATGCCTCAGGATATGATTTTATACCAACCGACCCACCAACACTGTCAGCGTCAGTTGACTAATGAAGTGTAAAAATCAACACTACAACAGTGTTTGCATATGTCAGACTTTATCTTAAACTTCTGGAAGATATTTCCGAGCCATGCAACATCTGTAGGCATAGAATATTCACTCACTACTTCATGACTAAAAAGTAAAAAAGAAGCACCACCTTCAGCACTTCTTTTTTTACATACAAATATCTGCTGTCAGTGTATTTTTCACTTCTGACCTCAGTGTGTTGTTTAGCAGTGTACTGTATTCACTACCTGTATCTTTGCAGGTGAACTTGGCCTTGGGGTCGCACATCCTTTTGGTACCCTCGCAGTCTTTCTCGTCACTCCCGTCCTCACAGTCCTTGTCTCCGTCACACCTCCAGCGTTCTGGGATGCAGGTTCCATCTGTGACGCAGTGGAATTCCTCTCCGCTGCACTCGATCACAGATGGCAGCACTGAAACAAACGTCATTCAACACTTTAGATCCACAGCAGACTGTTATGAGCAAAGGCACCACAGTATTGAATTATTATTTTATAAGACATCTTTTATGGTTAACAAATAATTATGTTTGCAAGCGGGAGCACTTGGCAGCAATAACCGGTCAGTTAGTTCCAAGGACGGGAAGTTATTTCACTTCTAGCATTTAAAATAATAATCTCGAAGATTTTCATTTAAATAAATGTCTGTTAAAGCTACAGTTGGTAATCTTTAATCTCTATTTGTTGAAATTTTCATTACATCCCGACAGCAATCAATAAATCAAATCAAACAAAACTGTATATTTTAATCATATCAGAATGTTCTATATCAAATAACACTAAGAGAACTACAGTAGAATAACACCAAGTATAACATAGCATAACATAATAAACAGCATATGCATTAATATGCATTAAGTATAGATGATTTGCTTGATACTTAAAAGTCAAACCCCCCCAAAAAAAAAACATTTCCTCAACAGCTGAGGCAAAGCTAAGACAGATTCAATCCCCTGGGGTAGAAGCAGAAGCAGACACGGGGGAGTGGAGAAGCCTGCAGTTCCCATCAGGAAACGGTTTGATGAATCGTCTACACATCCCAGTGACAAGCAAGTGAGCTGTGAGTTTCTAGGAGCTCGCATGAGCTTTCTGTGGTAATTAGATTAAATGATTCAACTCCTGATGGTTAAATTCCCCCGAACAGAGACTAGATAAGATTAGTCACACGTGAGTGTGAAAACAAAGTTATTGGACTCAAGCTGATTAACTGCTAAACTTGTAATTACAACACCTAAATTTAAACATGATTTGAATTGCAAATAAAACAATTAGCACATTTAAACAGATATAAAGGCAGTTACATTCTCGTAAAAGGTGCTATGAGAAAACTCTGCTGCGAGGCAGATCTTTCAAGAAACTAAAAAAAAAAAGCAAATCCTTGCGATGACTTCATATAAAACGGGGTTAATTATAAATTCATATCAGACATGAATAATAACAAGGGTCATCTTAAATTGGAGGGGATGAGTTAGTCTACCTCCTCGTCATCTGACTCAACACATGACAGTATTTTGAAAGGTAATGGAGGCATTCTTACGTGCTGATCCGCCTCTGCAGGTCGTGTTCTCATCACTGAAGTCTCCGCAGTCGTTGTCGCCATCACAGGCCCAGTGGTCCGGTATACAGCGACCACTGGTGCACTTGAACTGGGTGTTGGCGCAGGACTGGATGCAGCCCACTTCGTCGCTGCCATCTCCGCAGTCATCGTCTGTACACATGCACAAACACTCGTGAAAAAAGGGCTGATTAAATGTGATGGTGGTACGAACACCCTTTGATTTCTATGATGAGCATCTTCAAAAAGGTTCTTGTCCTCACCTGAATCACAATGCCACTTCACACTGATGCATCGCCCGTTGGAGCAGCTGAACTGGGTGAGGGGCTCACAGGTGGGGAAGGCTGAAAAGGTTTGATACAGGTACACATTAAGGACTATCCCAATCCAAGCTAAACCAATACTGGCACTGTAATTCTACACAACAGTATTGTATTTTTCTTACGGGGAACTGCCATAAATCCATGTCCTAAAACATTATGCCCATGTGAACTGTTACTCATCATCACGTGAGTTAGATTAATACTGTGGAGAAACGTCTTCACATTATTCAAGCTGTATCATATAACTGTGGTATTACAATGGTAGAAAATGTAGAAAATGAATTATGTGGTTGAGATTGTTGAGAGTCTGTAATTGTGCATTGGGCTGAACGATTTTGAAACAAATATGTAATTGCGATTATTTTTGCCTGATATGGCAATTGCAACATGATTTGCGATCTCAAAAGGAATGGTCATTTTTACATCATTATTCTCATTTTCATTGAAAAACACATTAAAGTGATTATGGTGTGATTGTTGCGGGGATTTGTACCAAACAAAGATGTTTTCTTAAGTCTTTAGAATATGATGTGTGGGCCAGGGCATCTCTGCAGCACCACAGTGTTTAATTTAAAATGGTATTGTTACAACATTTCGCCTCCTGAGATTGGAAAATTGGAGTAGGCCATATTGCGATTTCAATAATATTTTGATTAATTGTGCACTTTCTACTGAACGGAATCAAATCCATAAAATCTGAGCTATTTAAGGAGCTGAGGATGAGAAGGGATGCAAATACTCTTTTAACCAGACAACCAGGCAATAATTTTTCACACCACAAAAATTGAACCATGAATAAGATTTATAAACCAGCAATATAATATAATATATTAGAAACCCTTGATGCCCCGCCCAAACTGACTCTGCTGATTTTACCGTTTTCTCTGCTTCATTCCTGTCAATGCGTTTTTAGACACCCGTGTCGTTTACTGGGCAACACCAAGTGAAACGTTGCGCACATTACCAGTGGTGGGTTTGATTCTGAGCCTGGTATGAACTGATGAAAAACCAGGCTATTTCGGATGATAGTTTGACACTGGGCTCAGCTGCGCCGTTTTCCATCTGCGATGTGGCCACCGGAGCTGATCACGGCCCCTCTAGACAATGCTTGTGATTACACCATGCACTTCAGCGCGTCGCAGAAGCAGCTCTCAGCTCTGCTTCGCTATAGTCTATTTTTGACGAAGCCACGGCAGCGATTCGACTGTCTCCTTCGCTGGTTGAGGGGATGAACCCAAAACTAGCTCCTTCTCCTTCATCCCCCCACCCAGCAGCAAGGTCATTAAGATTCATCACCAGGGAACCATCAACGTCTGTACCAAATTTTGTGCCAAGCAGATGTTGAGATATTTCACAGAATAAGTGAAAACTGTGACTTGCTTGCGAACCTTCAGTAGTGCTAAATCTTCAGAAATACTTTTCAGAGTTGGGTGTTATAGGTGGCCCTGGCAAGGAAGAGAAAAAGAATAATGTGAAATTCTTCTTTTGATTAATGCTTTGTACTAACGGTAGCCTTGCATGACCATGTTTTATTAACAACAAGTTCTGTTTTCACATGTCTGCTCTTGATCAATACCTCCAATTACAAAGCCTTACATGTAAAAACAAGCTTGGCACTGAAATAATAAAAAAAAAAAAAACATCATCCCACTCTGTTGTGTTGCACAAAGAGCTGCAACAGTCACATCCTGGAGTCAACATGGTCTATATGCACAGGATATACACTCTGAAACTATGAGCTGAGTCCACAGAGAGGGTTCATGGCAGAGAGGGAAAGAGAAATGATGGAGAGGAGGTCGTGTTGCAAAGCCTCCATCTCTTTGGTGACGCCTGGAAGCTGCTTGATATCCTCCTGGATCCATCTTTTCATATATGATATTTATCAATTTTTGTCATATGGATTATCTATGCTGTAATTTAATTATGATGTTACTCTGTACAACACAACATCTATCGTCCGTCCGTGAAATGATGCATCTGTAGATGCTTGTCTTGGGCTTAATGTAAATATTGTATACAACCACATGACTTGTTTTGACATATTGCTGTCATCATGCAGTGCATTTCTCTAAGTGTCTATCTCCACCTTCTATTGTACCCCCTGCAAACTATGAGAGTGGATATCTCCCCAAGTTTCTTCCACTTTCCCTATAAAGATGTAATTCCCTGTGTGCTGATGTGAGCCTATACAGACAATGGAGACAATATACTGCATATGTATGTGATATTGTACGATATATAGCTATATAAAGTTAACTTGACAATGCAAAATAGTGAAAGCAAATCACCACCTCTGCAGTCAGCCAGTAGCTGATCCAACATCCATCACTGCAGTCGGGAGACGTCATGAACTAAATTGGTCTATGTTAAGGCATCAATATTCTCAGGAAGTGTAGGAGTACATATTCTACCGCATTTTGCGGACTGAAGACGTTGTCTGGATTGACATTCCTATTCCCATCAGATACCATTCTAGTATCCAATTTTGAGATACTGTATATACAGTACTTTTTCAAATATCCTTACAGGATGCCTGAAACTTTATTGACTTCCATATGAAATGCAAGTCTACATTTGAATTGATTTGTTGGCATCTGCCGCCGCTGCCTGGAATACCTTAGGCGCTGTCGAGAAGACATATTGTATCTTTATCAGACGCGTGTCTTCTATATTTCCCACAAATGTGTTAGGTCTCACTGACAGCGCATGACTGGTTGGAATTTAACATTCATTAAAAATGAAGCACGAACATCCATAAATAATGAAGGTTTCAAGTAAACACTGAGCCTGGCAAAAAATGGAACACCGGCATCCATAAATAATGACGGCTTCAAGTGAACAGAGAGCCCAATATGAGACACTGTGTGACAACTACTAAACTACTGACAAACAAAATCCAAATTAGCATCAATCTCTGAGGCGGCCACCACTGAGCTTCAGGTGTTTCAAAACCCACAGTAGTTCCAGTGGAGCTAAGTGAGCTGCCAGAGCTGCACAGTAGAGTGCCTACAGAGGAGTAATGCCTGAGGAAGCTCAGACAACAGTAAGAGAGAGAATATGTTTTGCCGCGCAGCTTGATTATGATTGAATGAAGCCGAGCATGAACTTTAATTACTGCTTACACCCTGGCTGTTTGTGACTGCGTATTGAACCAGCTTAGGACACACAAAGGGAGGCTGAGGCGATACAGCACAGTGCAGCGTTTGGCAAACATCTATCACTGTAAAAAGGCTGATTTAATACAAACCGTTATTAACAGGAAATCTTAAAACCTTTACCCCCATCTTTGAAATACATGCTGGTAATTCATCCAGTTGAACTTCCCTGCTGAAAACATATTTTAGACTTTAAAGAGCTCTTTTTCCGTTGGATAAAAAAAGGTTAAATACGTCTTCAAAGAACCCCCAAAAAGCTCAGGCCATCATGGCGTGCCATGTATTTCTCTCATTTGTGTTTTTCCGAGATTAATCCAGAACACAGACTGCCACTTTTACTAACTGAAGCTGACAGTTTGTGTAATACCACTGAGACACGACTTAAGAACAGTGAACTACTGCACAAAAGTATGCAGTTTGCTCAGCAGCAGCCCTCTAAGCAGATGAGGGCATGTCGAGTTCTTGGTCCAAAGACCACAGCATCAATAATTCAACTCCTTAAACTCTCAAGTGAATTAAGTAATGCAGGCAAAAGAGACGAGCAAACTACTCAAGAAGTCACAAAAAAATGATAAGCAGCTGCGAATGGAATTTGTTGTTTGGGAAGTGGGCAGCACATCAATATCAGTACCAAATTTCATTGCAATCCATCCAATAGTTTCTGAGATATTTTGTATGGACTAAAGCGGTGGACCGACCCAAAAAGACAGAGTGACTGGGACACATTGTCATCCCTAAAACCCAAATCCTTTGTCTCTACTTATTGTTTTACTGTTTAGTTTTTCACAATTAATCAAATTTTTTATCAAAACCGCAATTACCGAGAAAGCAGACTGACCAAACGTCTTTCTGAACAGCGATACACAGTCACCCCTAGTAGATGCTCTAGTCCTAATTGCATCAATAGGCCAGGCATCATCTAAGTGAGATTATGAATAATTTTAAACATCAGGCATACATCAGAAAAAAAAATAAGAAGTTATCAAGATTCAGGGAGTTCAATTTGTTTTTCAGGATATTACAGTGATAATGATCCCTTGGCTTTTAATTAGGGCTGTCAAAGTTAAAGTGATAATAACTCCACTAATTTTTTTAACGCATTAACACAATCGATCTTTCGGAGGTTGTAGCGGGCTCAGTTTTAAAGCTAGAGTGAAAATACTGGCATGTCATACTAGCTTGTCAGGGAGGAGGATAAATAATGCTCTAAACATGAGCTAAATTCGGCGGAGGAAAAACTGGCATGACCATTTTCAAAGGGGTCCCTTCACCTCTGATCTCAAGATATGTGAATGAAAATGGGTTCTCTGGGTACCCACGAGTCTCCCCTTTACAGACATGCCCACTTTATGATAATCACATGCAGTTTGGGGCAAGTCATAGTCAAGTCAGCACACTGACACACTGACAGCTGTTGTTGCCTGTTGGGCTGCAGTTTGCCATGTTATGATTTGAGCATATTTTTTATGCTAAATGCAGTCCCTGTGAGGGTTTCTGGACAATATTTGCCAGTGTTTTGTGTTGTTAATTGGTTTTCAATAATAAATATATACATATGTTTGCATAAGTAAGCATATTTGCCCACTCCCATGTTGATAAGAAAATTAAATACTTGACATATCTCCCTTTCAAAGGTCCATTTTGAACAGATAACACATTTGCAATTAATTGTGAATAATTGTGGACAATCATGCGATTAATCGCGATTAAATATTTTAATCGATCGACAGCCCTTTTTTTTAATGTATCAGGACATACAGTTGTGTGTCATGGCTTTCACATTTCACTATAGGTGGACGACTGCAACATTTATGTAAAATGAGAATAAAATATT